>JAQQZT010000020.1:12832837-12854492 GCA_030068275.1 Clarias platycephalus | reverse complement strand
TGTGTGTGTGTGTGTGTGTGTGTGTGTGTGTGTGTGTGTGTGTGTGTGTGTGTGTGTGTGTGTGTGTGTATAATATGTGATGCTTGTGCAGTGTGTATAAGATGTGCTGCTTTGCAGTGTGAGTGTGTGTGTGTGTATAAGATGTGATGCTTGTGCAGTGTGTGTGTGTGTATAAGATGTGATGCTTGTGCAGTGTGTGTGTGTGTGTGTGTGTACTGTATATAAGATGTGATGCTTGTGCAGTGTGTATAAGATGTGATGCTTGTGCAGTGTGAGTGTGTGTGTATAAGATGTGATGCTTGTGCAGTGTGAGTGTGTGAGTGTGTGTGTGTATAAGATGTGATGCTTGTGCAGTGTGTGTAGAACCTGTAGAGGTCATGAATCAGCTCTTCGTCGGCGCGCATGTACAGCCGGTTGAGCAGCAGCTGGTGTTTGCCGTATAGACAGAGATAGTTGGAGACAGGAAGTGGGTTAAAGGACAAACAGGTGATGGTTTCCACTACGCTATGCTGACTGAAATGCAGCTGGAAGTAGTTTCCTGTCTCCACACTGCCTGTCACAATGCTCCGGCCCTGTAGGACAAAACAGGATCCTTAATCTCATTTAAGCCTAAACCCTAAGATTGACAAAGTGATGTTCTATACAAATTACATGTAATAGAATATAACAAGTGTTGTCCATTTCATACATAAATCTTGGGCTTAAACACCTTTATGATTAAGCTCATCAGGCTGTTGAAAGTCCTAATCATACACTACCGTTCAAAAGTTTGGGGTCGCTTTCTAACTCCATGATGGTTCCTGATTTTTATTTCGTTCTACATTGTAAAGGAATGCTGAAGGCGTCCAAAAAATGCATTAATCTCCTTTGAACAGTTGATAATCTTTTCTCCAAATGGAGACAAAGGCAAATGCAAGCACAGACAATTTATTGTGTAAAATACAAACAAATAAAGCCTGTGAAAACGAAAACCGTTAACATGAAGTGTTGATAGGAGGCAAGAGACTTACAGACACGATACAAGGTATACATGGCAACAAACACCTACATCTACAACAAAAGCTTGATGGCAAGACACTGAAAAAACACAATTAAATAGTGGCGTTAACAAGGTCTAAAGAGACGCTGGAGAGACTGAGCGGTAAGGCGTGTGACATGCTGAGGCCCACGGTTGGACTAGTCCTGCACCCCTTGGTGCAAACATGACAGAATTTTTGTTTTAAAATGTTATAGCAGCTCCCAAAGTGCTATAAAAAGTCCAACCAAGCTAAAAGTCTCTCCGTTTATAGAGACCCTTGGGGTGATGGATGATATGTGATAACCTGAGTGTAGCAGGCCAGAAATATGACATCCTCTACTGAGTAATGTCCTCCATGAAGCCAAAGGATGAAGCAATGTCCAATGTAGACAGTAGAAAGAGTGCTGCTCATCTTCAAGGCACAGTGAGGGTGAGTGACGTCTTCAGTGGAGTAGGAAAGTCGAGCAACGTTTGAAGCAAAGCTGGACAATTTAGTGCCTTTTGAAAGAAAGCAGGGAGTCAGAGTGGTACCCCCTGGCAAGGCCACGAGCTTTAATGGTGGAGGGATTAAGGGAGGTTCTCAGCTGAGCTTTGAGGTGGTGTGACTTCCTGAGTAGTGGAGGGAGGGTGTAGTAGTGAAGAAGTTCTTGCCTCAAATGTGTAGAGACATGACAAAAATAAATAAGCAGTAGAGATTTTTGGTGCCTCGGCAGAACGCCTGGTATATAAACCTGTATACAAAATAATGTATTTTTATGCTTATTAATGCATTGTTTGATTCGAACCTTTAGTCTGGATATACAGTATCACTGCTGGAGTTTCTCATTAGAACTAAAAACACTGAACAGCGCACAGTGTGATGGGATTAACATTTTAGTGTTGCAGGATACACAGCTTAATATCCACTTGAACCATACCTCTGTGCTGCTAACTGATGGAGATACTGTGTAGCCTGAGGGTTTTGTGACATGGAGATAATGGTATCCACCTGGTAGCTTTCCACCTATGAATAAAAGCACAACGAGGGAAGGTGAATGAACCATATTTACTGTACATTTGTGGAACATTTTAAATGGGGCTGCTGTAAAGGTTTTTCAAACATATGTGGATTTGACATTAGGGATAATCAATTTGATGATAATTAAGCTGCCTTGAGCAAGGAATAAACAATGATGAGGGATGCGGTTAAAGAAAAATAATCAATGACCAGACGGTGTGATGTGGTATAATAACAGCATGTACTGAAGTGATGTTTCATTCCTCTTACACAGCAAATATTATCAGCAATTTGCCAACATGCTAGCATAATGTAAACTGATGGCATCATAGTGCCATCATAGATTGCACATCATCAAGCACTGTTGACTTGCACCTCCAGGTCCCAGGTTCGAGTTTGTATGGAGTTTTGCATGTTCTCCCCATGCTTGGTGGATTTCTTCTGGGATCTCCAGTTTCCTCCCACAGTCCAAAAACATGCAGGTTCGTCATTCCCAAATTGCCTGAAGTGTGTGAATGCGTGTGTGAGTGTTGGCCGGAGGTCCTACTATGGACATAATTAATTCTTTTTAATAATTATAAATAATAAATTAATAATAAATACAATGGTTACTATTGGCCTCCATGATCTCTAGTTGGAGATTCCTAGATGAATGGATGGAATATAAATGATAAAAGGAGAGATATTCCATGATGTATAACCATACATAAACATAAACACATAAAATGTATAATGTGCCATTGCTTAATAAGTATTAGCATTTCCAAAGCACTATAAATCAAATAAAATATGTTGGGTGTTCAAGTCAAACAAGAACTTGATAAAATTCCTCATGAATGAGTGACATGTACATAAGACTTCAAGTCGAGCACAGTGATGAGATCCTTAGCTGCAGTAAAACTATTTTTTTTATCAAAATTTAGTTCTTGTGAACATTCAGTGTGTGGAACGCCTGATACTTGAAAATCAATGGACAACTTGTCACCAGCTTGAGGAAGAGATCCAACTGTCAGTGGGAACTTTACTGAGAAAACTTTCTACCTTGGTATCCAGCACTAGTGAAACACTAGGATACGTGTATTAGTGTAGCAGGGGGTTATATAGAGAAATTAATGTAGTTTTTACTCTCTAACTATGTTCTGTCATTCCACACAATAAAAAGTCCCGGTTTGACTTGGATGCTCCTCGTACTTGGTGCCCAACTGTTAGAAAAACCCCTGGATGGGAACTGTAAGTCCAATTTGTGTCAGTGCACATCAGACCATCTTGTCCCCGTTCTCAAATAACAGCACATGGTGACGATTCAAGCATACAGTGTTTGCATGAGGCCATCAATAGAAATCAACAGTTAATACTGAAATGCACTGCGATAAAGTCCCGTCCCATTTAGCTTACTTACTGACAAACAAAACACGTGGCCTTTTGCTCTAATTGTGATATAATACATTTAACAACTCAAGCCTGAACTGAACAACTCAAGGTAACTCCGCCTATCGAGGCATGACAAACATGAGTGCTTTCTTTGTCAGTAATCCTCTTTCAATGACCTTGTTTACTAATGGACTACGCAAAAACAACACAGTGCCCAGCTTTGTCAGGATCCACTGTGCTCAGTACTAAACCCAGTAAAGAAATGAACAGCTGTATGTCGCTCAGATTCCACCAAAGGAAGGGATAAAAATATTCGCCTTAATATTCAAAACAAATATTCCATGGATGGATAAATGGATGCATGGATAGATAGATAGATAGATAGATAGATAGATAGATAGATAGATAGATAGATAGATAGATAGATAGATAGATAGACGCGTAGTGTAAAATTAGATAGCCAGTTTATTTAACTGTGACTTTAATTACAGTATGTTAATTAGGATAATTAAGATCATTCAGCAGCATGCTGTTTTAAGATTTTTTACACAATGGGGTCCTAGTAGAATTACAGTACCAGTCAAAATTACACACCTTCAAACTCCATGGTCTTCCCTGATTTATACACTACACTGTAAAACAATGCTGAAGGCACCCAAAATATGCAATAGTCTCCTTTGAGCAGGTGATATTGAGATGTGCCTGCTTCTAGGCAAGGGTGTGTTAAGGCTCTGAGTTACTGATTGGAAGGTCAGTGGTTTGAGCTCCAACTCCGCTAGATTGGTGCTGTTGGGCCCTTATGCAAGGCCCTTAACCCTGTCTGTTTCAAGGGTGCTATAAAAAAAAATAGCTGATCGTGTGCTTTGACAGCCTGCCTTAAAAAAAAACATGCAGGATATGTGAAGAATAAAGAATTTCACTGTGCAGTAATGTATATGTGATGAATAGACTTAACTTAAAGTCTTCATAACAGCTCCAATCTGAGGTGATTTTTGAGGCTGGTAACTCTAAATGAACTTCTGCAGCAGAGGTAAGTTTTCATGAGAGCCAGTTTCATCATGGTGCTTGATGGGTGCTTTGACTTGACAATACTGTTCCTGCATGAACTAAACTAAAATGTCTTAAAATAACATATTCTTTTCAAAATGACCTAATTACCATATGTGTTATTTCATAGTTTTGAAATCTCCAGTATTGTTCTAGAATGCAGGAAATAAATCACTAAACAAAAAGCATTGAATGAGAAGGATGTTGAAACTTTTGACTGGTACTGTATACAGTATGTGATCCTATTTGATCTGTGGAGACATTAGACAGAGTTACTGGTATCACCCTTCATTATTAGTTATTATTATGGTCTTATAGAAATACCGTCAGACCTTTTTATTAATTCTTGTACTGTATGTGCTGCATACATGTTCACTTCTAACTTGTATTACATTTTTAAATTGTCACAACAACAACACATTATTAATTCTATTTGCTAAATCTAGCTCATCAAGAGACCTGCCTGTTATCTTAGGCTGCTTGTAGACGAGTATGAGACGATCAGCATCTGGTGCAGGCTTGGCTGATGGCTCCAGTGTCGGGTCAAATAAGCGGAGAAACATGGCTGCTAGCTCCTGGCCCACCTCCTTGGAGTTAAAGTAAGAGTGGGACCACTGATCAGCATAGCAGGAGCGAGATAACTTCGTTAAGGGTCCAGCAGCATGGACTTTGCAGTCATTCGTGTGGTAGTTGTAGTTGATAACCAGACGGCCGTCAAACAACAGATAGGCGTTATTGATGGCCTTGAAGGCGTCATAGTCCACACCTTTCTGGGAGAAGTTAAAGAAGACCTGAAAGCAAAGTTTTAATATGAATAGTTGTCTTGGAGTGTCACAGGCAGCATAGCACAGTTGAAGGAAAGCATGCTATATTCTAGTGACAGTGTGTTTGACGGGGAGAAGAATATGCCCTCTTTTCCACCACTTTAACCCTTGGCTGTGACATTGTTAGTGTCTGAATTTATGTCTATGTTTTTTTCTACCCCTATATCCGTGCTTTTTGTTTAAAAACGGTCTATATAAACCCTGTTTCAGATTCTTTTACTCAAGGAAAATCTGGCAACAACTAGAAAACTGAATTATTTTCAATTGCTCCTAAACATATAATGACTAGTTTATTTTTCTATTTTCCCCTATCTAGTGGATACTCAGTACGTAATAAAGTCAAACAAGTTCACTATTTAGAAATCAGACATATTTGTTTAAATTAGTCATGATTTATGAAAGAAAGAAAGAAAGAAAGAAAGAAAGAAAGAAAGAAAGAAAGAAAGAAAGATCACTCACTGTACATTCCAGTCTGAGGGGTGGGCCATCCGTGGTAAATGAGACAGATGTCAGTGGTTCAGGGTGCTGTCCATCATTCATCTGAGCCAGCAAGGCATTGTGATACACATGAACATCCTGTTTCTCCAGAGCTGTCCTCACTGCCTGGTCCACAGTAAGGCTCTGGAAACAGGATAGAGATCCGGGTGCAGTCTGGTGGACCAGATGGATTCGTGACCCCGATATACCCGATTGCAGCAGTGTCTCTACACAGGTGTAGACATCTATGGTATCCCCGTAAACCACAGCATTACCTTAGGAATGAGAATATACAAGCCCAACTTGAACAATGGTTTTATCACCCACAAACATGGCTAGAGGTAAACAGCAAAATGTATATAATCAATATTATATATAATCTATATTTATAGAAAGAAACAACACATTTTAATGATTCATTTCTTGCTTTTTGATCATGTGTAGAGTCCAATATAGTCTTTGTAAATGATCTGTTACTACTCACTCACTCACTCACACACTCACTCATTCATTCATCGTCTATACCGCTTTATCCTGTATTCAGGTTCAGCGTGGGCCTGGAGTCTATCCCAGGACACTTAAAGCACGAGACAGGGTAAACCCTGGACAGGGTGCCAACCCATCGCAGGGCGCACACACATACACACACTCACATGCTCAGCACAGGGAGAACATGCAAGCTCCATGCACACAGAGATGGGAATCGGGCCTGGCCGGGAATCTAACCCGGAACTTGGAGGTGCAAGCTGACAGTGCTAACCACTACACCACTAATAATTTGTTTTAAAAGAAAGGACAATGCTTTAGAACTTAATAATACTGTAAAAATGTTATAGAAAATGAATCCACAACTTCAGATTTCATAATTTACCAGCACAGACATCAAACAAATCAAGCCATAGTAAATCATAGCAAATAAAAACTGATAATTAAAAATAAATGGTTGACAATCTGAACAGTCCAGATGTTAAAATGTTCTGTTAGATAAAATATAGAGGTGAATCAGTTTTTCAATTTGTTCATACAAATCATACAAGAACTACCAAAAAAAAAAGGATGAAGAAGTGATATCATACAGTATGTATTGTGCTGGGTCTCTGTCCAAGGTGCTGAAACAGAGATAGCTTAGTGGTAGTGGTGTAACCATTGGGAAATTCAGAGTGATGCATTAATTTAAAAGACAATGGTTGAAATTAATCAGGGCAATGTTCATAAAAACATCAGTACTGATTATAACTATATATAAAGTCACATATAACTGGTTATACAATATTGAGAAAGGACAGATGAATGGTGTACACAAATAATTTACATTTTAAACTGATGAATAAAACTGCTCATAATATTTAACACAGTCCTTCTCTATGTCAGATTTATCAATATCCTCTGACTGAATCATTGCCTCATTATTTAAACAGGATTCGAATCATGCCTTTAAAAAATATTGCGTTAGAAACATTCATGTTTTAACTAGCATCTTAAAAGCACGTAGTGATTTATTGCATATTAAATTTTTAGTTCTTTAGCTCTTATGTGGACTCCATCATCACTCAATTGTGTAGGATCATCATTTTTGTTAAGTTGTTTTGTTAGAGAGTTAGAGAAGCTAATTATATTCTGGTTGGTCATGGTACACTAATTTATTTATTAATTTTAATCACCTGAGCAAATCATGATGATGAATCTAAACTAATGCACCTATTGAAATAACATACATAAAACAGATCTTCTGGACAATTACAATTTCATTTATGTAATTATCATAAAATTTATGTTCATAAGAGTTAGATTTATGCAAACATACTGCTTCCATCTATGTTACTGTACATCTATTTTTTTTTTTTTTTTTAAGCCATATTCTAAATCATTTGGGCAAAACACATCCATTTATGCTCCTAGAAAAATCATATTGCTTTTTTGCCCCCACTTATGGATCACTAAAATAACACGTATTTTATTGCTCTGTGATGAAATTATATATACAGTAAATATACAGATATATAATTAGAACAAATAATTCAAAGGCAGTGTCCGACAGCACAAATACAAATTTCCATCCTGCCAAGCTGATATTGTCTTCGTTTGGACAGCATAATTTGCACGCACTCATAATTGTGCTATTTCCCAGATTATTAGAGGAGCCGGTAATTAGTAAATATAATAGGCCTAATCAGACATTGTTTGTATCACTGGCTCTCTCCCCACTCCCTTCAGAGAGCAAGATTAATTCTAAAGCCCTTCTGATATTAATTTCATCCCCTAAATAGAAGAAGGCTGACTCGCATCTGACAGATGAAAGATTTCACTCTGACTAATTAGCTCGTCATTACAACCTGGCAGTTGGAGCAGGAGTAGGTGTAATGGAACCTTGGAACAACAGAGGTACACAATTTGATTCTCACTGATCCCGAATCACCTTTAATGACACAGATTTTAGAATACATTTTCAGATTCAGAAACTCTATGCTCCACACAAAAGCTGTGGATTAGTCCCATAGATTCTACACTCACCTTCCTGCTGGACAAAGTTCTCCATAACCCATTGGTAGGCCTGAGTGCAGTCCTGCTGGTCATTCAGAGTAAACAAGTTGGAGGGAATGTGACCAGTATACCTGCTACTGCGTTGTTCTGGCACCAAGTTGGTCAATGACTGTGTACTGATGTCCACTCCAGTAGGACAAAGCATCTGAAAATGATTTTTATATAATTCCACTATCAATTCGATATTTTATTCGCTTAATACAGACCTGCTTTACAAAGTGCAGTTATTACTAATCCAAACCTTTTTATAAATCCTTCTTAATGTACTGATCGCTGATTTAGATTGAATTATGAATGATACTCTGACAGACGTTTTCGCTAACAGAAATTCTGCATTATAATTGAAGCCCTAATACTTTATTTTACCAGCTCTAAACACAGCATTCACAGGATTATATATGGCATAAACAAGTATTTACAAGCAAAAATATCATAGGGTTATCTTTCAGTGCCCAGACTGGGAGATTTACTTGGAGGTATTAAGACAACCTGACTGTCGCTATAATACAGTCATCCTCTCTGTCCATCTCACCTGGTATTGCTGTCCAGTGCAGAGGATGAGATGATCATAGTAAATGTGTTGATCTTCATTGACTTGTACACATGTCCTACGTCTGTCTATGGCTGTCATTTTTCCCTTCACCACATTGACCCACGAGCACAGCGAGAGCTGAGCATGATCCCGCTCCGTGTAGCAATGACTGCAGAGAAGTCAAAACTGAGCCGTACTTATACTTATGCATGGATAGTTAAATTCATACATCAGGCAAACATGGTAAATCTATCATAGTATCTAAAAGCTATCCATCCATCCATACATCCATACATCCATCTAAGAACCTCTATAGTCCAACTAGGAAGCATGGAGGCTAATAGTGACCACTAAAGGCCAATGTTGACCTTTGTATTAATTCTCATTTTTACAACCATTGTAGGACCTCTGGTCAACATTCA
The DNA here is from genome assembly GCA_030068275.1 of Clarias platycephalus. Taxonomy (NCBI): domain Eukaryota; kingdom Metazoa; phylum Chordata; class Actinopteri; order Siluriformes; family Clariidae; genus Clarias; species Clarias platycephalus. The sequence goes on along the minus strand of JAQQZT010000020.1, from coordinate 12,845,263 downwards.
CCCACGCATTCACACACTACTGGCAGTTTGCAAATGGCAGGTAGCCTAATCGCCATGCCTTTTGACTGTGGGAGGAAACCAGAGTATCCAGCGGAAAACCCATCTAGCACAGGGAGAACATGCAAACTCCATGCACACAGTCCCCAAGGCAGGAATTGTTCCTGGACCATGGCGGTGCAAGGCAACAGTACTGACCACTACGCCTCCGTGTCGCAAATATCTAAAAGCACAGCCTAAAAAAGGGCAGGAACAAAAATCTAGCACCTCTAGATACATCACCTATAGAAAAAGAAAGTTAAATAATTCAACATTGATTGTTGATTATAAGCTTTCTAGTCTGCCCATGCTGCCTTATGTAATTCTGTTCTAGCTAAATAAGATTACCTTGTAGCTAGAAAGCTAATGTTGTCAATGTGAAGGTCTTCAGATAAGCCATGAGGAGAGATGAGCATCAGGTTGTTGAACTGCAGGTGCGGGCTGTTAATAGGAAGAGGAAACATCGAAACATTGACTAAGGTTTTGAACTTGTGGATATTTTAATACTTAACATTACCTCATGCACAAATTCATAATCAATTTGCTTCTAGTTATACCATTTAGCTACATAACCACATTCAATCATCTGCAGTAAGCAGTTTTTCGATACAAAAATAAATAACTATTCAATTATTTGTCACCTCCACCTTACAGCAGAGTGAAATTATAATTTCGAATATCCCAGTTAGGAAGCTGGGGTCAGAGCGCTGGGTCAGCCAGGATTCAGCACCCCCTGGAGCTGAAAGGGTTAAGGATCTTGTTCAAGGACTCAACAGTGGCAACTTGGTGGTGCTGGGGCTCGAACCACTGACCTTCCAATAGGTAACCCAGTAACCCACAGCCTTAACTGAATGAGCCACCACTCTGTCATGATCTGAGGTAGAAATACACCCTAGATTGGACAGCAGTTGATTGTAGGGCATGCATATTTACAAGTATTGGTATGTTTTGGCAAGAAAACCAGAAAATCCAGAGGAAGCCCATATGAACAAAAGCAGAAAAAGTTAAAGTTTACAGCCCCTAAGCTGTGAGGAGTCAGTGCTATCTTCTGCACCACCATACCACCATATATAAATTAAAAACAGGAAGTAAGAATTTATGAACTTGAATACCTTCCATTCCATGGGATGTGACATGAGAGCAAAATTAATAAACAAACTAATATAGAAAAACACCCACAGTGTCCAATATGGCTGCTTTTATAACATTATTCAGCTACACTTTGAAGTTTGAAGTTGATTTTGTGTTAGGACCTAAAGTCACCATGCCGTTAATCACCTCGGTAAGTGTGTGTGATATCACTGAAAACCTGGATGTGGCTTAGAAAACGAGATTTGACTACTTGTTTGCAATTTTAAATAAATATATATATATATAGTTTAAAGAGATAACATATTAATTATACTTAATGACTGACTTACCAACAGCACAATACAATAATCAAATGAATATGTGACCAGTAATGTCAAGCATTACCTTTTTAACTCTGTTTGCATTTTCAACAGAGCACAGAACTATTTTTGTGTCGAAAATACCATCTGTTTTCACTATGAAAGAATAAAAAGAAGGCCTGACCCTGTACTGGGCTTTGTTGAATATAATGCTTTCATATAGATGCCTCCAAAATGAAGATGTATTTGTAAAGTGGATTCTGCCCATTTACGATAATCAGCCTTTCTGTGTTTTTTTTTTTTTTTTCTGCATGAAGAATGCCACTGAAAGCATGAGGACAGGAGTGATAACCGCACACCATTAGAGGTGGAACAAAAGGCTGTGGGGTGTGTGGGGTTATTCTGTGAACGCTGGAGGGGGCAGATGCAGTCCACTACTGACATCCCTCTATTTCCCTTGCTGCATTGGCATACATTAAAGTGCTTTCTTCTCCAAGCATCACGGTAAAAGCCTTTCTTTTGTTTTCTCTCCTTTTTTACCCTCCACTGCGTGTTTAGTCCCCCTCCCTGGGGCCGCGTTTACCCTCAGGAGTGTAAAAAGGTCCCTTGTCATGTAAATGGCCTGTTGTGTGTGTGCAAGAGTGACATTATCGCAATGTGTGTGTGTGTGTGTGTGTGCGTGTGGCTCTGCAGGCCTGGAGATCATCACTACTGATCTGAGACACAAATGCTGGACACGGGAACACACTGCTCTCAGAACTCTGCTCTGGATTAGAGCCTTTCTGAGCGATTGGGACGGACAGGAAGACAGCACACCAGGACTATAGTGTTATTTGATGTATGGGGCAATGTCCTTCAAAACATGCAGCTATTGTGTCTGGCAATACATCATACCATTTTGATGTTTGATCTTGGTCAGTACAAAGCTTTGCTTCAAAGTATTAATAAACCCAAACGCAATGTTAAAGAGTTCTGTTTACTGTCTAGTTGTTGGTATGCTTTCTGTATCTTCTGGATAATAACAGCTGCACTTTTTACGTTTGTCTCTAGTCTAAGACTAAAGGTACCTGAATGGTTTTGGTTAGAAATATTTAACTTCATAACTGAACCAATCACCATATATGAACAATGACAACACTTTCCTATTACTGAACATCAAACAAATAAGAAAAACAGATAAGATGTCTGTTTTAAAAAATCTATAAAAGTCTGAATATGCTTTCTTTTCTCAATGAATCGCCTTCATGTAAATCATTTACAGTAATGCATCAACAGTTGATCTCGCAATAGCTCATGTTTTACAAAAGCGGTATGCATTTGAAGGTAATATGTGTATATAGTGTATATGAGTGTGGTGGCTTAGTGGTTAGCACTGTCGCCTTGTGCCTCCAGAGTCTGAGTTCGATTCCCACCTCTGGTCTGTGTGCATGGAGTATGTTCTCCCCATGCTTGGTGGGGTTTCCTCCGGGTACTCCGGTTTCCCCCCTCAGTCCAAAAACATGCAGATTAGGCTACATGGCGTTTCCAAATTGTCCGTAGTGTGAGAATGTGTGTGTGCCCTGTGATGGATTGGAGTACCCCGCCTTGTGGCCTAAGTCACCTGGGATAGGCTCCAGGCCCCCTGTATACAGGATAAAGCGGTACAGGCGATGAGTAAGTATATATGAGTGTAAACTGAAATGAGGGCCATTAAGTGCATTGATGACGTAATGATGGAAACAAATAATGATGCCAATGTGATCAGTAACTTGTCTCATGGTGGTGATAATTGACCTGGAAGTAGAATCTTGGATTTTTATTATCATTCTTTTTTTTGTAATTAATGAAGAGTGAAGAAACAGAAGGCGTAGTGGTTAGCACTTGCACCTCCAGGGTCCGGGTTCGATTCCCGTCTCTGTGTGCATGGGGTTTGCATGTTCTCCCCGTACTTGGTGGGTTTCCTCCGGGAGTCCAAAGACATGTAGGTTAGGTTAATTGGTGTTCTTAAATTGTCCGTAGTGTGTGAATGGGCGTGTGAGTGTGTGTACAGTATGTGTGTATCCTGTGATGGATTGGTACCCTGTCCAGGGTAAATCCCGCCTCGTGCCCTAGGTCTCCTGGGATAGGCTCCAGGCCCCCCGCGACCCTGAATACACGATAAAGCGGTATTGAAGATGGGTGAGTGAGTGAAGAAACAGATTTAGTTGTTAATGTAGCAGCTATGTTTGATTGTTATGTACTACATGCAATCTGGTTTACATAAACTAATTACAAAAGTACATGTAATCAACGATGGGTAAATAAAAAAAAATAATCAGATTAGTTGCTTCTGGATTATATTTTTGACGTAAGTGAATCCTATTTTATTAGCATGTAATTTACTGAGTGCAGCATAAATGCACAGATTACTCTGTGTCCTCTATTACTAAAACTTTATCTCAGTCTTATTTCTAAGTCCCGCTTATTTTAAATAGATCAGCTTTATTTTTCTTTTTAGTAAACTGAGGTGTTCAATCTTTTTTTGTAGAGGGCTGGTCTGGCCGCTGGTCTTTATTCCGACCATGCAGGAGCCACGCCTGATTCCACCTCTTAGGATAGCTGATCTTCAATTTTAAATCAGGTGTAACTCCTGCTTGGTTTGAATGAAACTTTGCATCCACACCAGTCCTTTGGGAAAAAGCCTGGACACCCCAGCAGTAGATCTACTCTACTATATGGAGTCCAGAAACAGAGGCAAGACTATGTCAAGATCAATACTGAAAACATCAGCTGAGCTAATTCAACACACTAGCTTCATATCTGCATCAAAGGTCAAACTTTGTCCTTAAGAAAAGAAATGCTGGGTTAAGACCAAGCTCATATTTAGCAAAGCCACATACAAATGACAGGAAGCCCAAGAGAAGTTCCAGTCGATACAGACAACAGGTGGTTAATGAAAATGGAAGGACTTTACAGTAGAAGTATTAATGAAAAACTAAACAAAAAAAGTAACAATTTTTCCATCAATCTCAACATTCTGGGATGGCTGAAAACCCTAATTATTAATGTTTTAATAATTCTCAAATGGCTTTGCTGTTTTAGTCTCATTTCTGGCTGTAAAGCTGAATGGCAGCAGCATTACAGTCACCACTCCTCAGCATAATGCCATCCTGTGGCTTTTTTCCATCTTATCAGTGACACACAGGCCACCATTGTGGCCGAGCTCAGACCTCCGGGGCTCTTAGGACAAGCGGGGGAACCCATGAATCTTTATCTGCTCCTGCTGCTACTGCTCATGACCCCTTCCCAGTGACTGATGGAGAAGAGGGGACGAGGGGGACTGTGGGGGTGGGATCTTTGGGTTTAGGAGATAAGAGCTCAGCCTGCTTCCATGCTTATACGTCCCGAGCCACCATCACTTTTAGTGGACACTAACTGCCTCATTAGTCAAGTCATTAGTGACAGCAAACACCGATCGCCTGACAGGAGAACAGTAGAGCAGCTAATTAAAGGGCTAGCGTCTGTGCAAAAGCTGCCAACCTCGAGCAGCTGCATGCCCACTGAGCCTGCCAATGCCGCAAGAGTTAACATGAACACACACACATACACATGTGCACACACACATAGAGAGACATGCACATTCAAGCTGACCTCTGGTTGCCAGGTAGTTATCTGCTTTTGGGGAAATGATAACGGCTCTAAAATGCACCTTTTGTTTGGTTGAACGTTGTGTGCAAACATGAGGCATTTATATGACTCTCTTGTAAAAAATTCCCTAGATTGGAATCTTTTCCGCAGACAATAAACAGCATACATTGTCGCCGCTGTGCAATATGAACAGTCGAAGCCATGAAAAAACATTAATCACAGGCTTTGTGCATACAATCACAGGCTTTGAAGTACAAATACAACTCAATCTTATAGGGCATGACAGAGGCACTAATTGCCTTGGTGAAAAAGCCATGTTGGGATGAGTATTAGCTTATAAGCCTCTAAGCTCATATTTCAGGCAATCAGTGTCTGTCCCAAATCCCTGGAGTCACTTCCACTAATTATAATCACCCCAAAGATGACATGCTATGCTGTTTTCTCTCCTCTCACAAAAACAAAAACCTTGCTGTTAGTCTTTCTGATGAAAATAATGAATGCTCTTGAGGGCTTTATCATTATTTGTTGCTTTTGATTGAAGTGGGACGTCTGCTTAAAGTGACGGTTCAGGCAAAATACAAAGCCAAAAAAAGAGAGAGAGAGAGAAAAAAAAATATGCTTGATTTCAATTTATGATGTTTGGTGTCTTGAGCAATGAGGTTAGCGTTGCTATCAAATAAAGTTTTAGCAACATACATCACAGACTTTCCTCAAAGCAATTTTTGGAGCTCTGTGTGATGTTGAACTGATGATACAGTATAAACCTCCCTTAATACTTGTCGTTGAAGTACAAAATTAAAAGACATCAAACATGTCTTTTGTCTGATTCATTATGTGTCATCCTCACCAAAATGCAAGCGTTTCCAGAAAGGCCAAGCCGGTGTCTGAAGCTCCTACCACCACGATCTTGGCGTTGATGTTAACTTTGGATTCCATCGTGAGCTTCCGGTTAATGTGATTCAGTGCGTAGGGGACCTAGGGAAGACAGACGGGAGTTAGAAACAGCGTCCGTGTGTGACAGCTCTATTAAGGCACATATGCATAACAAGGCCAGCTAAATTGCCGCAACGGACCATCTTTCACTTAACCGACAAATTCAGGCTAACGGAAATTACTGCATTCTTAAAAGCTATACTGATTACCCGCACACGTTTTGTAAGAGTCTGCCAGTCCCTAATGATAATAATAGTCTAATGGAATGGACCAGTCCATACCGTGCATTTCACAAAGCACTCACACACCAAAAAAAGTAAGAAGCTGTCAAATGTAATATATTGAAATTCCCTAATGTTTCAAAGGTCCACTCTGAAGCAAAAATTGTTATGCTTTCCTGATGTAGACTAGTCTCTTGTAACATAGTGGAACACTTTCAAAAGATTTAACATGTAGAATATGAAAGTGGCATTTGAAACAATTCAAACCAAATCACCCCCTCCCAATCATTTCCATCCTTAATCTCCAGCCCTAATTGGTCCTTGGGCAGGGATAATTTGGTGGATTGCTTCTGTAGTGCACCTTGTCTGATTGAGCATGTGGGCAAAGAAGAGAGAAAAGTACTTAAAAGAGATGACACAATTTATCATCACAACATACAGCAACATGACTGATTGCACACTCGTCACTATTTGACCCTCTTAATCCTGTCCAAAATCCCATAATCAATGGCTGAGTTTTGAGGGCTTTTGGAAAGACCTAAATGAAGTGACTTGTAGAGCCTAAAAGCCAGAATCTTAATTGAAAAAACAATATCTTCAAGGTTAGTTTCGCTCCAAAATTAAATTCCTGGTCATCTGCTAAGAATTTCAACATTGCAAATAGGCTCATTGTCTACATTATACATTTTACACTACATTAATATTTTCATCTTTGACATTTCTTGTCAAAAAAAAAAAGTTAAATTTATTTAAGAAATTTTTTTGACGTTAAGTCGTAATGTATACAGTGATGGCCAAAAGTATTAAGACAATGTAAGACAATTATTATAGTTCTCCTAGTTCACAAAACAAGAAGAACACAAATTTGTTCTAGCCCAGATTCTGGGATTTGTGCTAATTTAATTGAAAAATTAGCGAAAACTGTGACAATAGCATTCACCATCTGGAGTCATGACCTGGCTCATCTCCAGACCAAACATAAAACTGTTGGACAATGGTAAAGAAGGCAGTAGCAGTAAAGAAAACATATTTTGTACATGATTTTGAGAAGGCAATCCAGCAGACATGGTCTGAACGAGTGACACCGGAGAACTGCAGACGTCTTTTTGACTCTGTGCCCAGTCGGAGCCAGCAGGTTTTAAAGAATAAAGGACTTCATAATAAATATTGATGCTTGTATGGAAATTTCATTGTCTAAAATAACAATTATCTAAAAAATCTGGAAGGTCATTAACTATTGGATTTCACTTTTGTCTTAATAATTTTGGCCACTACTGTAGAGGGGGAAATTACTGTTTATTAAAAAAAAAAAAAAAAATCATCAACCATATTGTTCATGCAACAAGTGGAACGACTGTCCGAGCCATGTGGTTATACAGCCACATGATCAATCAAATTAACGTCTTTAACTTCACTGTGTTAAAACTTAAGGACTTAAAGACTGCTTAAGAAAATGTGTTCTTATTTAACATAGAAAAACATATTAGTCATTTATGTAAGGAATCTCCAGTGTTAGCATTTTAAAATACTTTCAACACCAGAAGATGCTTCAGGACAGATAGACGGGAGAAATTCAGGACAAGCTACATTATTATTATTATTATTATTATTATTATTATTAATAATAATAATAATAATAATAATTGTTGTTGTTGTTTCTGTTATCATTATTGTAATCATTATTATCTTCATTACTGCCTTTTTTAGTTTGAAGATAGAGGAAAAAGAGGTTGATGAAGGAACAGCAGTTTATCTCTGCCATAACTACAAATGGTTAAAATGTGGGATGAAGCATTTGTTAATAAATGAAAAATTGTTATCAATGGAAAACTCCTGTGGTATAAGAGGAATTAAGCACTAGAAAATCAGAGTAATCCACTAATGGCTATAATAAAATTAGCCTTTCTGTACTCTTTCCAAATGTGCTGGTTGGATATTGGATTATCTACTGCATGGGTAAACTTAAAATCCCTTAAAGGTCACTCATCTTGACTTAACCTGAATGACATCGAACTATACGTGTTTTGCAGGTACAGAAAAGAGCAGGTGTAGCAAGCTGCCCTTCATCTCCTCATGGACATGCAGGAGCAGCGTGCGGCATAATGGCAAACCGTAACATGATCTGCTGTTGACAAAGAAAGTGAACAGGTGTTTTAAACCTGATTAATCCATGTGCGTGTGGGACGCGGGGCTTTACTGAACACTAAGCCAGCAGGCGTGCTCTTATCTCGGGCCGCTGCCTGGACACCACGGTTGCTGCGCTACCAAATGGAGCTTTCTAATGGAGATAGAGTGTAGAAGAGCAGCGGCACCTTGTTTCGGAGCTGCTAATGCACCGTGTCATTGCATTCACACACATACATTCAGGGATATCACACCTGGCCTAACCTGCACTCAAGATCTTATATAAGTAAACTTTGGAAGTTATGTTGGAAAAAAAACTAAAACAAATGACAACAAAAAATATATACATAAAGTACATTTGTTTCTAAAGCTTGGATCTTTACTTTCGCGAAAGACCTGTGATGTTTATTTTGCTATTAGATAAGGAAAGCCTATAGTCTCCAATTCTGCACTGTTCAGAGTGCATTTCTAACTACATGAAACGCATGACTCTGATGTTGTAAGACCTGAGTCTGAGTCTGACAATGCAGAGCAATACCAATATATATTCTCAACTGGCAGCTATAAACTTTCTAAAAATCTACATTAGTCTTATAACTCCTGTTCAAACTAAAGGTGCCAAACATTTTAAGGGTGGGGGTGTTTACATAATTCCTTTAAGCAAACTGCAGTATCAAAGTAAAATTCAAATAACATGTAACTTTTGTCATATGTTTGTGCTAGTTCTAAATGAATATACGCATATTTACTTTATTATCCTTTATTATTGCAGGGCAGTGGTGGCTCAGTGTGTTAAGGTTCTTGTAAGTAAGTTACTGATCGGAAGATCGGCGGTTTGACCCCCAGCTCTGCTACAGTAGGTTGCTGCTGTTGGGCCCTTGAGAAAGGCCCTTTACCCAGGGTCACCATAAAAATGGCTGACCCTGCGTTCTGACCCCAGCCTACTAACAAAGCTGGGATATGTGAAGAATAAAGAATTTCAGTGTGCATTGATGAATAAAGGCTGAAAAAAAAAATTTAATACAAGTACTCAGATAGTACGATAGACGATTTGTGTTGGTTAGTTTTAGATTAGCTGGAGTTCATCTTTGCACTCATTCTGGAGATTCATGGACATTATGAACACTTATGGACATTGCACATCTGCACATTCACGCATATTTGCACACTCCCTGGACATTTCTATTTAATTTCTATTTCATTTTCACACAAAAAAAATCTTTTTTTTGTTTTATTTATTGGAAATTCCGTTATGAAACAAACAAATGCAATGCTTCAAGAGTTGGGAAAAAATTTAAAGGGGGAGGGACACACAAAATTAATAATAAGCAAATCACAGAGTACTGAAATGTAAACACACACACAAATTTTTTATAATAATAAAAAAATAATTATTAATTAATTAATTAATTAATTAATTAATTAATTAGTTAATAAAAAAACAGTGTTACACACATGGCTTCAATTTACATAAAACTAATCACATTGTCGATTCTTTCACACTAAAGTTTTCTATATTTTCTATATTTGTACAGAATTTTTTTTTCTGCATTTGTACAGCTCGAGTTTTCTTTTCTTTTATATTTAGTTTTTCCACTATAGCTATATTTTCCTTAGCTAACGTTTTTCTATATATTATTTCTTATTTTACTCCATATTGATTTCCTATTAATAACCTTTTTAAGGTCACGGGCGGTCGTATAAGCATTTCACTGCATATCGTACTGTGTATGACTGTATATGTGTATATATACTGTATATATATAGTACCAGGCAAAAGTTTTAATTAATTTTCTACATTATAGAACATATGGCATTAGGTAACTAAGTAACAACAACAACAATAGACAGTTGTTATTTTAAGACATGAAGGTCAGCTTTTCCGGAATAGTTCTTGCAAGAACAGTATTGTTAAGTACATCTGCAAAACCCATCAAGCACCATGAAACTATCTCTCATGAAGACCATCACAGGAAAGCAAGACCAAAACCTCCCTCAGCTAAAAGTTCATTTAGAGTCACCAGCCTCAAAGATCACCAATTAACAAACAGCAGCTCAGATTCGAGCTGTTATGAAGGCTTTACAGAGCATTAATAGCAGACACATCTCAATATAAACTGTTGAAAGAAGGTTATTGCATATCCTTGATGGTTTTAGCATTGTTTCACCATGTAGAAAGAAATAACCAGGAAAGACCACTGAATTAGAAAATGTGTCCAAACCTTTCGGTAATGTAGATAAGTAGCCGGTTCAGCAATAAAATATTACATAATCTAATGAGTTCAACTAGTTATATACTGTAACTAACACAGAAATAGTGTTTTCAACAGGCATTTTAAATGTCACATTAAAGCAACTGTTGCTTTAAAGAACCTGAAAAGTGAAGTTTGAATTTGTCTTAAAAGCGAGATAGGCGCACTGATAAGGAGCTGTGTGTAGCTGTTTAATGTAAATTCGCTTCATATATACAACAGGCTGCTGTCGGGTCAGGCAGGTAAACATGCGCAGGTGGAGCAGCTGATGCAGCATGGATAAGAACGCTGCTTTACCTGTTAAACACCAGCGGTAAACATTTCCCGCTTCCATCTGTCGCTGAGACCATCTGCTCCATTAACCTGCACCATTAAATAACCCCTGGCAAAACGGTTTCTGAATACATTCATAAGCAAGGTTGGAACAGTATGAAAAATTCATAGTAGAATAACTGTACAACATATTGTGAGAGGTTTCATTATGTTGGGCCTGAAGAATAGCTTAAAAAAAAAATCATAATTATGATTGGAATTTTTGCCATCTGCCTTTTTTTTACTGCTCTAAGCAACTGAATGAACAGATACTTATAAGTGCATTATACAGTAAGTATAAATTAACCTAAAGTCCTGACTAACTAAAAAACTAAGCCACCAATCATGGATACATAAATTGGTTAATGTTCAGTAGAAGACACTTATTAGAAGCAAGCTCTTTTGGTAAAACTGATTTTACTAACTACTTTTTTGACAAAATGTTCATCAATGTTATGTTATATGCTGTGTATTAAATGTATCATCATTACAATTGAGAATTATTGTAGTCATAACCATTATTTACTATTCACTTAAAGAATTCTTCCTTTTTTTCAAAAGTCGAAACAAACATAAATAGTTAACTTAACTAAATAAATAGTTAAATAAAAAGTAAACTTAAATCAAACTACGATTTGAATACAAATAGGACAACGAGAAAATTAGGGATAAAATGCTCCAAATCACCTTTTGAAAACAATCAATCAATTAATAAATGTGCCTAATATCTGAATAGTTTATATATAAAATAAATCTGTAATTATGTGAGAGCTCCTGTTTTACATGTTCCATGGTTGAAAGCTCATTATGTTTTGAATGTTTTTAAGTGAATTAAACAAAAATTGACCATTCTGTACATACATATGAAAAGGAACTCATAGGCTTTCACATACGAGTGGTGTTGTCTGTGGAATTGCTCAGGAACATGAAGCATAAGATTGCTCCACAGCGTCCTCTGCTGACCGGGGAAAGCTTCATTTTTTTTATTCTAAAGTCAGTGGTACCCTGGTGCAGGTTGCTATTGCATTGGAATTGAAATACAAAGGTTTTTCCCCCTCCTCCTTTCCTGACATTATAGATAGGACTGAAGCGTTCTGTGACAGAGACACCGTCAAGGCTTTCAACTAGAATGATTTAAGAAGAGGTTCTGTGGAAGTTATGTACTCATACAAGGAAGCATAAGGCAGTAATAAGAAGGTATTGTGTTATGTTTCACAGATAAATACAAAGAAATGAACACACACACACAGTTGTTATCAATACCCTTTTTTAAAACTCGAATTAAATTATGGCAGCAAAGTGTAGTTTCCTCTAAAGATGTCAGTTGTCGAACCATCAGTGATGCTATCATGTGGCCATGATTTTTTATGCATATGTTTTTCATATTCATATATTATATAAATTATATATATATATTATATATATATAGCTATATAGCTATATAGTAGATAGCCATAGTGTGTGTGTGTGTATATATATATATATATATATACACTCACCTAAAGGATTATTAGGAACACCTGTTCAATTTCTCATTAATGCAATTATCTA
>JAQQZT010000020.1:12808198-12824744 GCA_030068275.1 Clarias platycephalus | reverse complement strand
ACACACACACACACACACACACACACACACACACACACACACACACACACACCACACACACCACACACACACACACACACACACACACACACACTCACACACACACTCACACAAACTCATCTACATTTAAGCAAAAGCATCTGTAGCCTCACACTGTTGTGCAATTCAAACCTCCAGCAAGGGGTTTAGATCCATAGACATTCATGCAAGGAATGTCTAATTGCACCATGCCTGCATACATTACATTTGAAGTAATAATAAAAAAAATCCAAAAGAAAAGAATACGAAGCACATTGTATTATGTCATTGTTTGTCCTGTCACATCAGCAGCGTCTCTATCACTTGAGACCCTTGAGAGACTTTCGTCTGCCCTCCAAGGTGCTCAGGAACTTTTACTCCTGCACTATAGAGAGCATCCTGACGGGAAACATCACGACCTGGTTCGGGAACAGCACCATCCAGGACAGACAAGCTCTACATAGGGTGGTGCCATCAGCTGAGCGCATCATCTGTACCGAGCTCCCTGATCTGCACTCAATCTACAACAAGCAGTGCTGGACCAAGGACAGAAGGATGGTGAAGGACCTCAGACACCCCAACAATGGACGGTTCAAAGGAAAGTGCTTCCGCTCCCTGAAGGATAAACACAGAGGGACTAAGAAGGAGTATCTTCCCGCAGGTGGTCTCTCAATCACAACACCACACAGGATGTTTCCCGTCACCATGCACATTTGCACATTTCACTCATTTGCACATACAGTACAGTACTCTGTACACTGTTATGCTGTTATGCTCATGACTGGACATCCCACTTCAAGTCCATCTCAATTCTATTTATTTTCTTTTTATTATTTGTACTTGTGCACAATGTAAATTTTACAGCCAAATTTTTTTTCTATACTGTGATTTCTTTTATAATTATATTTTTATTTCATATTTTTTATTCCTTATTTGAAAATTTTCTTTTCATGCTCTATTGTTTTCTTTTATTATTATATTCTTATTTCATCTTACATATGAGTTAAAATACTCTATTTTTCTTTTAATGTTTCGGTCAAGGGCAGTTGTTAAAACATTTGTATGTGACAAATAAAACTTGAATTTGAATTTGTATAGGAACAGCTCATAAGGCAGGATGATCCAAATAATCTATGACAAAAATAAAATGAATCAGTTTTGAGTTGGGGCATAACGAGACGCACAAGTCACAGTTGGCAGTAAGGCAACGTGAAATCTATTATATTCCATTTATCGTGAATTAAATTGTAAACATATGGACACGTTCAAACTTGTAAACAGTATCAAATTAGACATCATTTCCCAAACATGTAAGAAATGCACCTTTCTTTCTTAAAAACATAAAATATGTATGTACGGGTATCTATGTACAAAAATAGTAACAGCATTATCTACACCACAGTGGTGTGAAAAAGTGTTTGCCCCCTTACTGATTTCTGATTTTTTTGCATGTTTGTCACACTTTAATGTTTCAGATCATCAAACCCGGAGGAAACCCACCAAGCACGGGGAGAACATGCAAACTCCATGCACACAGAGACGGGAATCGAGCCTGGCCGGGAATCGAACCCGGACCCTGGAGGTGCAAGGCGACAGTGCTAACCACTACACCACCATGCCGCCTTGTGACAAACATGCAAAATAATAAGAAATCAGTAAAGGGGGCAAACACTTTTTCACACTACTGTAGATAGATAGATAGATAGATAGATAGATAGATAGATGGATAGATGGATAGATAGATGGATAGATCAGCCATAACATTATGACCACCTCCATAATTAAGTAGGTTCCCTCTGGAACCAGCATTGACCTTTTCCTCAACTTGAACTACAGTAGTTCTTCTATTGGATCAGACTACACAGGACTTTAGTGAGCCTTGTCCACCCATGACCCTGTCTCCAGTTCACCAGTTTTCCTTCCTTGGATCACTTTTGGTATGTCCTGACCACTGCAGCCTGGGAACATCCCACAAGAGCTAGAGTTTTTGGAGTTGCTCTGACCCAGTTGTCCATCATCACATTTGGCCCTTGGTTTGACTTGAACTCCCCTCGTACTCTTGGCAAGAGAGACTAACCTCAAACACGGCCACATGATTCATCTCATCCTCAGCCTCGATCTTTTCGGCCAGGGTATCCGGCTCAGGCCAACAATCACTCAGAGTCTTCATCTGCTTTAAGTATCTGAGGTCGACAATATCTTCTACCCTGCATCACATCACATCGCATTACACGACATCACATGACAGTAAACACAATCTGACTAAACTAGCATTAAAAATCTGTTCTGATTCTCTCTTTTTCCAAAAATAAGTTTTAAAAAATTAGCATTTGTCACACAAACTGAAAATCATGGAAGTATTTAAGGAAAAGTATCTTTTATTATACTTATGTACAGTAAACAGTTTATGACATTTCACTACACTTGCAGTATCTGTGAGTAATATTAGACAAATAAAGGCAATTAATATAGTGTAATCAAGAATGCTAATTTAAACCATGTTTGTGTGATATTACTAATTTACAACACAGCATTTTGTAGTTGTTGAATCTGATTGAGGTGTGGTGAGGTGTAAGCACCTGGCTCTGCGCACGTGCATTCTTGGACAGTAGTTGTGTCTATGGCACACAAATGCACTACAATGTACTGCATCTGTAGCACAGGGCATATGCTCGAAAATGTCCATCAGGGCTGGCTCTAAAAATAAATTTTAAAAAGTGCAGCTGAGTGGAGCTTCCTTCATCAAGCTTGGTTCTATTGCATGAGCACTTCGGCCAAGACTGGAGCTGTTCAACAGTGTATAAGCCAGGGTAGTGCATTGGCCAGCAATTACATTACATAAGATGTGAAAAATATATAATTGCATATTATACATTAATGCATATTATTATTATGTTCATTACAATAAAGAAAACAAATTTCCAAATAATATCTAACATATTACTGTATGCATTTAAAATATTGTTTTGCACTACAAAACAACACAAACTCCCTAAACAGGCTTGCATAAAAACATTGCTTTAAATCCAAACATCTTCAAATAAAAGTAGTATAATATAGAGACAATATTAGAGTGGATTCTCTGCATGATTCTCTTACCGACTCTGCGGCTGTAGGGTGTGACGAGGCAGATATATTCCAGCTCTGTGATGGCATTGAACACAGTCCTGGTTGGGATGAAGAGGACAGAGACAGCATGCTTCATGTCTGCTTTGTGCAAACCCTTTTAATGTAAAATCTAACTTTATCTGATTGCAGAATTCAATGCAAAGGCTCGGAATGGAAACAGGAAGACATTGCCATGGTGGAAATGTAATTCTCGCTGCCCCAAACAAGATTTAAACTGCCCTTAACTGGATGACTATAGAGAAGTCTGGCTTATTCAAGACTAAATACATAAAAGCATGACAGGCCAAACAAATCACAATGAGGCTGTTTCTTTTAGGAAATTTAAAAATTGTCTAAAATACTGTATTGCATTTTCAATTTTTACCTGATAATCTCTTTAGCGCTGGAAACAGAAAAGTCGGGCTGGGCCACAAATAGATGCAAGAAAATTGTGTTTAAAGGCTACAAAGGTAAAAAGGAAAAAAATTAGCATGAGTGCAGAAAAACATTATCCTTACCGAATTATATCAGATACATTGATTTGCCTACTGTGAGGTTTGTGGCATTAAAATGGGTTAGAAGTAGCTGTTCCCATGAAGCCTGATCCACCAGGTCACCGATAGGATGGTCAACGAATGCGGCATGGGCCAGGACCTCATTTTGTTCAGTGCTTATAGTAATGGCCAGGTTAGCCTTTTCCCTGAGAATGAAGCAAGTAAAAGACATAAATCAACAATCATGGAATAATTTCAAGCAAATTAGGAATGCACTGATATGATGCTGAGAATCATATGGAAGCAAGCCTGTGGGTTGGGAGCATTTTTAATCTGATCCACTAACAGATTTTTGTCTACGTATGAAGTTCAGCAATACATACAGTACACAGTAACGATAGAACAAGTATTGTCTTAAAGCTTGCAAAGATTAATTTGCTTAATGAGTCACTTTCAGGATGTGTATCGAGCAAAAGGAGACTTCTGATTTCTGAAGGAGACATTAGTGCATCTGTACACACATGGGGCTGCTTCTCTAACTGAAGCTCTTCTGACCCGGCTATGGCTTTTTTTTTGGGGGGGGGGGGGGTGTTGCTTTCTCTAAATTACAGTTGGCAAAGTGTACAAAGAAAAATAAAAGTGGACTTAAAATTTTTTTTATTTTCATCCCAGTGTAGGCCTCTTCCAAATGGTTGAGATGGCATTTCATGGTAAAAGTTCATTTACAAATACAAAAAAAAAACAGCTTTTAGGTAACAATATTTTAGGCCATTAGATCCACTTTATTTCAAGTGAAAATGCATACTATTTAAAGACAGATTCTCATATTAGTTCACTTGGTCAAGGATTAAAAAACAATGAGAAGCTTTTTTTTAACGAGTCATTTTATATTAATGGCATTAATTAAAGAAGATGGGAAAATAAAGAAAGCAAGCAAACAACCAACCCATAAATTAATAACCCATAAACCCATCTGTTCGTGCTCAGCCGTAAGCAGTAAACAAATGCATCGACTGTTTTTCCCAGTGTTTCCATGAGCTACACCATTTTCAGGTTTTAATCAGGATAAAGATAGACAGGGGCAAGGCTTAAGAAATTGAATTAATCAGCAAAAACTAAATTTACACCCATGCTGACTTGGTGCATAATAATCCATACTGAACAAACAGATCTACGATTTGTGATTTCCTTGTAGAGCTGCAACAAACATCTATTTTAAATATTATTTAAACTATCAATTATTGAAATGATTAATCGATTAATTGGATTACAAATGCATTTACTCAATAGCTCTTATTTAACTACCAGTTTTTAAATTTAGCTTGAGTTTTTTTTCTGCATGTGGTAACTAACAATCAAGATAATAAGGATGAATCATTTATTTAAAATTCTGTCTTTTAATGAACTTTTCTGATGAACACACACTTGAGGAGAATATTTTTTTAAAAGTGGCGTAGTGGCTAGCACTGTCGCCTTGCACCTCCAAGGTCAACGGTTTAATTCTTGCCTTGGGTCTGTGTACATGGGGATTGCATCTTCTCCCTGTGCTTGGTGAGTTTTCTCCTGGTGCTCGGATTTCCTAGCACAGTCCAAAGACAGGTATGCTAGGTTAACTGGCATTCCCAATTTGCCTGTAGTGTGTGAATGTTAAGCGGTGGTAAAAATGAGAATAAATACAATGGCAATCCCCATTGAACTCCACAGTCCCTAGTTGGACTACAGAGGTTCCTAGATGAATAAATGAATATTACTCACTTCACTTCAGTATGTCTAACACCTTTCTTTATGGTACAATTTGGTACCCCTTAAACCATCCCTGCATAATAAATGTCATATTATATAATTAAAACATGTGAAGTATCCTCATCACTCACAGCAGGTAGATTACATTCACTTTGCCAAAGGCTGCTGTAGTTGCTGGACTGATCAGGTCAGTGATCTTGTCAGCATCACAGGACTCTGTCCGTCTCACAATAACAGATCTCTTTTCTCCAGTGGATGAAGTGATGGAAGTCATGTTCTCCTAGAGGATGAAAGAAATGTACAATATAAATACTATGATCACTTATTTGCATTAAAACCTGATACTTGATGGGCTATTCATAAGGCTATGTGGTTAAAAAAAAAAACGAATAAATCAAATCATTTGCTACCATTTATGCGGCCTTATCATTTACAGATCCTTCCTTGAAATTGTATGTAGACAGAGCGTCTCGTTACCATGGTTATTAAACGCCATGACGTCAGTGACGTAAAAGGTTATCATGCACGACTTACGTACGACGTTCGTTCGTTTTCTTTTTCGCTTTTCCCACCTGTATTCACATTCGTTCTGTTTTAGTATGTGCTATCATTTGTCCGTTTGATTGGCTAGCAGTTCATCCTCGTGGCTTTCTATTGGATAACCTTTTGTGAACAGCCAATCACAGCGAAGAATGTAGGACTCGGTGTAATACGGGTGGGCGGAAATCACACGGGGAGAAAAGTTATGGCGGAAAACTTGGTTTAGCTAGAATAGCGTTGGGTGTTTTATATCTCCGTTTGCCAATTGAACGCTGTAACGGCGTTTTATATTTTTTGTTGTTGTTGAGAGCATATAATATTTTGCAGTCATGGCGTCCACGGCGGCAGGGAAGCAGAGAATACCGAAGGTGGCAAAGGTGAGAAAATCAAGCTCCTGCACGGTGCTCAACGTTGCTAGCTAGGTGCCTAAGCTAACTTGTTAGCTAATTTAGAATCGACCCGAGGCAACTGTCATTACCGTTTTAATATGAAATAATATATAATTTTATTGGAGAGTATTTTTATCTGTAGGATGTAGTTACACTATTATATAGTATATAATAGCATATTAGATTTACTTCCGTTATTGTAATCGTAATTTTTTTTTCTTCAGGAAAAAGCTAAATACTGTTAGCGTTGTTTATCACTAGGAGCGTTGATTAAACAAATAGTATATCAGCTATGAGTAAAGGTAACAGTATAGCATGTATTATTATTGTTGTTGTTTGCTCCTAAATTTTAATTTTTGTAGTAAAAAATAATCACAGCGTATCTATCAGTCATTGCAGATTGATACATTTGATTGTAAATTACATTTCTGTGGTGTTTTTGGGGGGATCTTGTTTTGTGTTCATTTATTATAATTTTTTTGGGCACTGGCTGTAGTGTGTTGACAACCCCTGTTCAGTGTCCCTCCAAAAAAAAAAAAAAACCTTCCTTAACTTAGCTAATGTTATGTCATGAAACACTGGATATTAAATTATATCCAGTGTTCTGTACGCTAGTGACACAGCAAGGCAGATTAAACATAAGTAAACACTCACCTACGTACGTTAAAACAATTTAAGAGACATTTAGCTACACGCTATTTTAAGCTACATACTTTTATATTTTTTTCTACTTTTATTTCTACTTTTATTTTTCTAAAATGTGACCCCAATAGCTCATGGAACTTTTTATTTAATTTCCATTTGACCAATCTGTGGGAGGGAACGGGTTTCCTTTCATCCATTGACTGACTGTGTTTCATATAAAACACCCTGTCTTAGTAGTCTGTTCTGTAATATTTATCTCCCTTTGATTTTCAAAAATATGCAACAAATGGAGTCCTGTTTCATTCTATACCGAACAAGTCTTTTCCAAAGATTCTGTATTTTATGGGACGTTTGGCAATCCTACTATCTATGCAGCACGTTGGGTAGTATTGCTAGCAGTGGTTTTTTATTAAAACTCTCTGCTGTGCCTTTCCTGTACCAGGTGAAGAATAAAGCCCCGGCTGAGGTGCAGATCACAGCCGAACAGCTGCTCCGAGAAGCCAAGGAGCGAGAACTCGAGCTACTCCCCCCTCCGCCCAAACAGAAGATCACTGATGAGGAGGAGTTGAACGATTACAAGTTGCGGAAACGCAAGGTAAGATGACTTATCTGGTTTTATAGACAGGTGTCTGCTTTGCCTCATCATCCTTAACATTGGTGATTTGCTCTAAAGGGATTCGAAGATAATATCAGAAAAAACAGGACCGTCATAAGCAACTGGATCAAGTACGCACAATGGGAGGAAAGTCTAAAGGAAATTCAAAGGTATATCATGCTGGATATCTATTAATGATGATGCTAAATTGAATGAATCCAGGTTAAACCTTTTTTTTAAATGTTTTCTGCTGCTTTGTTTAAAGAGCTCGGTCCATCTACGAGCGAGCGCTGGATGTGGATCACCGGAATGTCACGCTGTGGCTGAAATACGCAGAAATGGAGATGAAGAGTCGACAGGTCAATCACGCCCGCAACATCTGGGACCGAGCCATAACCATCCTTCCCAGAGTCAACCAGTTCTGGTAACGCTTACACCCCACCTCCTGTAGTTAAAGTTCAGTGATCATCTCTGTGTAATGGGTTTGACCTGGTGCTGATCTGAATGTGTTTACAGGTACAAATACACCTACATGGAGGAGATGCTGGGGAACGTAGCAGGCTGCAGGCAGGTGTTTGAGCGCTGGATGGAGTGGGAGCCGGAAGAGCAGGCCTGGCACTCTTACATCAACTTTGAGCTGCGCTATAAGGAGGTGGAGAAAGCCCGCTGCATTTATGAGAGATATATCCTTACCAGACTGCATGGAGTGGTTTATGTTTAAACACACTTAGCAGGCTATTCACTCCTACCACACGGGATAGTTTAGAGCATACCTCTTGTAGGATTATAACGACATAGTGCCTCCTCACAAACTCGTGGGCAGGTGCATGCGGGGGTGTTTCGAGACTAACTAGCACTCGTGTTGTTTTGAGACATGTGCAGTGAGTGGGTCACAAGACTAATGCACTGCAGAGTTTGGAGAAAAAGTCAGACCGGAGGGTTTTAAATGCATGCAACTATTAATAATGTAGCGTCATAAAACTGTGTTCCTGTTGCACCACCCGGAAGCTCGTGCATTCAACACAGAATCGGTTATGTTTGAGGTTGATCAGTCATAGCAGATCGAGCTGAAAACCGGCCATTTCCGGTCACTGGCTGATCACCCAGTGCATGTCAATTAATATGAATGTAAAAACACACAAAAAAATTAATTTGCAATCAATGTGGCAATACATGAATTGACACACAAAAGAATAAATAACAGAGTACATTATTTCTATAATCTCTATCTCTCTGTATCACATTGAGTATTTTTTATCAGGAATGGTTTAACCTGGTAATATAATTTCTTATCTTTCAACTTTGGAATTATGCCACACAGTTATTAATAACGTTTTATGCTAAACAGCAGGTAATTTTATTAGGATTTAGAGAATTCAGTACAAACTAAGTATTGAGTAAAACTACACATTGTTTCTTACAAAACTGGCTTCTAATAATATTGATCTCAATTTTTAATCAAAATACTGTCATCCTTAATAAGCCTTATATTCTTTTCTTGTATTATTAGTTATATTTATTGGTCTTTTAACAAGTTGCTGTCCTTAACTTCTGTGCACTTGTGATCGTCCACCCTGTGGTGAAGAACTGGATCAAATACGCCCGCTTTGAAGATAAACACGGTTACATTGCTCATGGCAGAAAGGTTTACGAGAGGGCTGTTGAGTTCTTCGGTGAGGAACACATCGATGAAAACCTCTTTGTGGCTTTTGCTAAATTCGAGGAGAAACAGAAAGAGGTAATTTCTTTCTGTGCACAAAATCACTTATTAGTATTGCCTCTTAAAGGTCTCAAAGTAATCAAGAACATATTGATATTGTGTGTGTGTGTGTGTTCCTCCAGTTTGAGCGTGTTCGAGTGATCTATAAGTACGCCCTGGACAGAATCCCTAAACATCAGGCCCAGGAGCTTTTTAAGAACTACACAGTGTTTGAGAAAAGGTTTGGAGACAGGAGAGGAATCGAGGATGTCATTGTCAGCAAGAGGAGATTTCAGTATGAGGAGGAGGTTAAGGTAAAATATCATTAAATGTTCTATGAAAACTTGAAACATGAGTGATGATATGGCAGTCCACCGTGTACATATACACATGACCGCTGAATACCTATGACGATTAGCTTTTAATGCTTTTAATTTTAATTTTGATTACTAGACTATAAATATGATCCTTTAAAGGGGTTATGTCCCTAATCTAGAAATGTATATGTAATTCATATACATATATGTTTTACATATATTAAGGTATGTAATTCTTTTCTTTTTAAAGCATGAAATTGCATAAAATATTATGATTGTTTTTCAAGGCATTTCTAATCTTCCCCAAATACAAAGTTAAACTCTTTGTAATAGAGAGTATGACGTGTGATATTAACTTGTCTTTTGACTGTGTTGTTTAAGGCGAACCCACACAACTACGATGCCTGGTTCGATTACCTGCGGCTGGTGGAGAGCGATGCAGACGCCGACACAGTACGAGAGGTGTACGAACGAGCCATCGCCAACATCCCCCCCATCACAGAGAAGAGACACTGGAAACGCTACATTTACCTGTGGATCAACTACGCTCTCTATGAGGAGCTGGAGGTTAAGGTCAGACCTGACACTCGGCATTGGACCGGAGTGATGTTTATTGAGCTTGAAGTATGTGCTGTACAGTGAAAGTCTTAAGTCACATTGCTGATTTGGTTCTGTGACAGGATGCTGAAAGAACAAGGCAGGTGTATCAGGCATGTCTGGAGCTCATCCCTCACAAAAAGGTACAACTTAAAATATTACATATCACTAAATAGTGGTACAGTAAAACCTTGAATTGAGAGTAACTTGGTCTGTGAGTGTTTTGCAAGATGCGTTTTAACTTGATAAATGATTAAGGGGTTTGCGCTACAAGTAGTGATCACAAATGAGGCAACGGTTCTTCTCTCTCTTGTGCTGTGGGATTAGGACTGTAGCTATCGAATATTTTAGTAATCGAGTATTCTACCAAAAATGTAATAAATTAATCAAGTAATTGGATAAAATGTACTTTTGCTTAATTAAACAGCAATGTAAAATATATAAGAGAAACAAAGATATTTGGTTTTCTTTTTAGAAAAATCTGCTTTTATTTTTTAAATGCATACAGCAATTTATCAAAAATAAACATTTTTATTATTCACAATACAAGGAATAGCTTAAAGTTGACTGAGATGAATTAAGTGCATTACAGTGCCGTACAGTCTTATTTTAAAGCCTTTTCTCAGGTGCAAAAAAAAAAAAGGTATTTCAAATGACTTGAAATCTAAAAAAAAATTAAATAAGGCACACATTAAAATAAATTTTAATATAATTTTATCGCTCTGTTCCATTTTGCAGCCCGCAACAGAACGCTCCCTAAAATCAATACACACCAACTGTTTTTGTCTCCTTCCGCTTTGTGGGTGACAAACGTTTCTCCTTCGTCTGTGTTTACTGGCGGCTTGCACAAACAAATAATTGCGCAAAAACATAACGCAAGCTTTTAAAATTAATTAAAAGAAGCTTCGAGGAAGAAGATTTTGCCTCGATCATTTTTTGTAATCGAATTACTCGAGGAATCGTTTCAGCCCTATGTGGTATTGTGAGTAATCGTCTCCCATGCACCCATGTCAACATCCGTGTGCACTGTTTACTATAATATTCTGACCACGTGTGCACGTAAAGCATTTTTATTTTTTTACTTTTGTGTCCATGACCACACAATGTCACATTTCTGGAAAGGAGCCATAAGCAAGTGTCATTAGAAAGGTTCCTTGTTAAAGTCACACAAAAGTTTCTAGTGAGCCAGACAGCAGTGTGTGTGTTTGTGTGTGTGTGAAGGTGGTCCGACACAAGAAGCCCCCCTCCTTCTTCTTTCTCCTCTTTCTCGTTCCTCTTACACCATATACGATTCTTTTAGTTTTATTTTTACTTCATATTTTGTATTAATAATTTTTATATGAATATTTTTGGGTTGTGGAACGAATCATTTGAGTTTCCATTATTTCTTACAAATTAACTGTAGTTGGGATTAAAGTCTTATGGAACAAAGTGTTATTCCATGTATATCACAGAATTTGCCCATTCAAACATTTTTTTTTTTCATTTATTAGCGAATACAAAATTTATCCATTTATAGTTATGTTTGTAATTGCTTACAGTATACCTATTTATCTGTCCTCTTTCAATCTCGTTCGTAGTTCACCTTCGCTAAAATCTGGCTGCTCTACGGCCAGTTTGAAGTTCGCCAGAAGAACCTGCAGAATGCCAGACGAGGCCTGGTAAATTTGAACTCCCTTTAGAGTAAAGGATTAATCTTATTGAAATTGCTGTCTTACACCTATTTGACTCTGTAATCACAGGGCACAGGCATCGGGAAATGTCCGAAGAACAAGTTGTTTAAGGGCTACATCGAGCTGGAGCTGCAGCTCAGGGAGTTTGATCGCTGCAGGAAGCTGTACGAGAAGTACCTGGAGTTCAGCCCGGAGAACTGCACCACCTGGATCAAGTTTGCCGAGCTGGAGACGATCCTGGGAGACGCAGAAAGAGCGCGGGCAATATTCGAGCTGGCCATCAGTCAGCCTCGCCTCGACATGCCTGAGGTATCAGCAGAGTAACATAACACCTGCTCTTTAAAGCGCTCGTCCTTTAAATTTCAGCTGGAATTTCCTGTGAATTACTAATTCTGTGTTTCTAATGAAAATCTGCAGGTGCTCTGGAAGTCGTATATCGACTTTGAAATCGAGCAGGAGGAATACGAGAACACGTGCGGACTTTATAAGAGGCTCTTGCAACGCACACAACATGTCAAGGTAGGATTAGCGCTCTGAAGCTGACTAGCCAAGTAATTCCTGTAAAAATTATGAGCTTTAAGTAATACTGCCTGTTGTGTGCAGGTATGGATCAGTTACGCTCAGTTTGAGCTGTCGATTGAAGGCGAGGAGCGACTGCAGCGCTGCAGGCAGGTCTACGAGGAAGCTAACCGTGGCCTGCGCACATGCGAGGAGAAGGAGGAGAGGCTTATGCTTCTCGAGGCCTGGAAGGATTTCGAGCAGGAGTTCGGCACGGTGACCAACAACGACAGAGTGAAGAAGCTCATGCCCGAGAAGGTGAAGAAGAGGAGGAAGCTCACGGCAGAGGATGGGGTGAGTAGGAGGAGAAATGGACTGTAGTGTATCGTCACAAGTTTTTATATTGCAAACGTCAAACTGTATGTTATCAATAAGAGGGCTCCGATGGATCAACTTAGCTGATGATCACTTAATTTTAACAGATCGGTTGTGTCTCAAGTGGCTGATCAAAAAACCGGTACTACTGTGATGACGCAAAATACATGAATCGACATTCCATAGCCATTCTGGGAATATCACCCATTATTAATGTCTCTTTAAAAGTTTCTATCACGACAGTCACATTTTAGATGAGCATTTCAGTGTGTGTGAGCGCCTTTTGATGCTAGTTAAGGACGGTAACATTTTAACTAGGCTATTCTATTGGTTTCAGTTTCCTTGTACAGTAAAACCTCGGATTGCGAGTAACGAGTGTTCCGCAAGACGAACAAAGATTTATTTTTAAATAAAATTTGACTTGGAAAACGGACAAGTCTTGGTTTACGAGTACCGAGTATCACGTAGCACGCATGTGCTTCTTGTTTTGACGCTGAGCACCGAATGCTCTGTTGCGATTCTTTTCAAATGTGAAGTGCAGGTTAGTTTGTTTTATTTTTACTTTACAGCAGTCATTCCGTTAGTGTGTCGCTCAATCGAGTGTCATTAGAGAGATTTCTTGTTTATTTTTCCGATAAAACAGTGTTTCTGTTGTGTGCACGCTGTATGTGTGAAAAGAGTTGAGGAAGGGTAACTGTGTAAGACGAGAAGGGGGAGAGGGGAGCTTACTTTAGATTCGCGCACAAACAGAAACACTTATCTGTCGGAATTTATTACTTTTTTTTAAAATGTAAAGTGCAGTTTAATTTGTTTTATTTTTACTTAAAATTTTGTGTTCATTATTTTTATGTATTTTTTTTGGGCTGTGGAACGAATAATTTGAGTTTCTGTTTATTTATTATGGGAAAATTAAATTTGGTTTATGAATGTTTTGGAATACGAGCCTGCTTCCGGAACGAATTATGCTCGTAATCCGAAGTTCCACTGTATATGTACATGAAGTGATAAGAGAATGTAATATGCTATATATGTTTGATACTCCCTCAGATTTCAATTATATTTGTGTATTGCTGTTTAGAATAGTTTTTTTTTTTTTTTTTTTTTTACAGCTATAAATAGTAAATAAACAAACAATACTACACAATCAATAAAACACTTTAAATGGCAGCTCCCAGTACCTAACCCCCAACACCCCTGTCTCTATTTGTCCTCCAGTCGGACGCAGGATGGGAGGAATATTACGACTACATCTTCCCAGAGGATGCCGCCAACCAGCCCAACCTCAAACTCTTGGCGATGGCCAAGATGTGGAAGAAGCAGCAACAACAGCAGGATGAGCCTCAGGAGGAAGAAGAGACGGAAAAGGATGAAGACGGCGAAGACGGCAAAGCCGCTCAGCCAGGAGACGAGCAGGAGGATACCGGAGAAACACAGGAGCCTAAAGAGAATGTGTTTGACGACCAGGATGACAGCGACAGCAGCAGCAGTGAGAGTGAAAGTGACGAGGAGGAAACTGGGGACAAAACAGAGGAGAAAACAAATCCTCCAGAGGAGAGCTAAACTTGAAATGACTAATGGGGCCCTTTTATCGCCTCGGAAACTGTTCGCACTATTCTTTTATAATAAAATAAAATGGAAAAATAAGTTCTTTGTAATTCCTCCGATTTATAAAATGTGTTAAAAATAAGCCTGAGTGTCTTTTTTTTTTTTTTTTTTTTAATATCAATATAGTCAATAAATTAGTAAAGCTAAGAGATACATAACATGGAGAAATTACAGTGATGGGAAAAGTATAGACAAAAGTGAAATTTGGTGTCTTAATGACATTCCCATTTTTTTTTAAATATATGATAGTGACCATGATATATAAATATATACAGAAATATCATATGACCATGAAAGAACGATCGATATTTAGTATGAAGCCCAATATTTTTCGCTATATCCAGATGGACACACAGTCAAAAAGATGTCTGCAGTAATGGTGTCACTCGCTCAATTGAAACATGCATTCCCTATTGCAGTGTCCTATTTCCGTCGTATGTTGTCTATTGTATGCGCTGTTGCTGCAGATGCTCCGCAATCTGATCCGGGGTTTCAGTAGGTAGGAGCTCTATCTTATTTATAGTCCAGTAATCACAAACAGTAACAATTAAAAAAGGTAATCATCATAAGCATTCAGCAGTCATGTGTACTGTATATGTATATTACACATTGAACTCTTATTGAACAGCCTTATCAATCATGTTTCAAGTTTTGTAGAATATTTATATTGATATTTAGGGACAGCAATATGACATCAGAACTAGGACGTCATAGTGACATCATCGCCCCTCTATGATAGTGTTTGTCTCATAGTACCAGATATCATTGTGCGTGGGCCCTATGGGATTATTAGGGCCCAAGCACTATGACATCGATATGATGGATTTGTTAAGAATCTGCTGCCATTAGGATGCTCATACACACTTGCACTTATGCATGTGAAACTCGGTACACTTCTACAGGTACATCTCAATAGTTAGAATATCATATCCATAATTAAATTTTAAAAAATGAAACTCGTATATCAAATAGATTATCTATACACAGAATGATATATTTTAAGTGTTTATTTCTTTTAATTTGGATGATTATGGTTTACAGCTAATGAAGATCCAAAATTCAGCGGGCCACAAAAGGTCATTGCTGTATCCAAGCACATTAATGGAATGGAAGCAAAACATATGGTATATAGAAAAAGGTGCACAAGCAACAGCGATAACCTTATCCTTGTGAGGATTGTGAAACTAAGCCCATTTAAGAATTTGGAGGAGATGCAACAGGAGTGGACTGCAGCTGGAGTCAGTGCTTCAAGAGCCACCACACACAGACGTATCCAGGACATGGGCTACAAATGTCACATTCCTTGTGTCAAGCCACTCTTGAACCAGAGACAATGTCAGAGGTGTCTTACCTGGGCTAAGGACAAAAAGGATTGGACTGTTGCACAATGGGCCAAAGTCCTCATTTCAGATTAAAGTAAATTTTCCATTTCATTTGGAAATCAAGGTCCCAGAGTCTGGAGGAAGGGAGATGTAAAGTTTTCAGTCAGTGTCGGGTTTGGGGAGCCATGTCATCTGCTGGTGGTGGTTCACTGTGTTTTATCAGGTCCAAGGTCAGTGCAGCCATCTACCAGGACGTTTTAGAGCACTTCATGCTTCCCTCTTCTGATTAGCTTTATGGAGATGCTGATTACATTTACCAACAGGACTTGGCACCTGCCCACACTGACAAAAGTCCTAAGTACCATGGTATCCCTGTGCTTGATGGACCAGCAAACTCACCCAACCTAAATCCTATAGATAATCTATGGGGTACCGTGATATGGAAGATGCGAGACACCAGACCCGACAAAGCTATCAGAGCTGAAGGCCACTATCAGAGCAAGCTGGGCTTCCATAGCAACTCAGCAGTGCCACAGACTGATCGCCTCCATGCCACACTGCATTGCTGCAGTAATTCATGCAAAGTGAGCCCGAACCAAGTATTGAGTGCTGTACATGTTCATGCGTTTCAGTAGTACAACATTTCGGGGTTTAAAATATCTTGTTTTTTTTTTTTTAAAAATGTATGCAATGGATTTTAATCTACTCCTCCTAGGGGATTTATACGATCGCCACCAAACCAGGCCTGTAAGCTCTCAAGACATTCAGGATGCAAAAGGAGGATTTTTGATATCTGAATTGGTTCAGCCATGGAGTGCCTATGGCAAAATGTGGCTAATAACTTCCTTAGTTTTATATATATACTCAGCAAAAAAAGAAACGCCCCTTTTTCAGGACTGTGTATTTCAACAATAATGTTGTAAAAATC
>JAQQZT010000020.1:12764108-12793221 GCA_030068275.1 Clarias platycephalus | reverse complement strand
ATGTGTGTGTATATATGTGTGTGTGTGTGTGTGTGTGTGTGTGTGTGTGTGTGTGTGTGTGTGTGTGTGTGTGTGTGATGTTACTGTATGACTGTATCTTTCTCACACAGATTGATGGAACAGCTGAATTAAGCTTTGAGGTTTCTTCACTGTATCAGAAACCACCTGATTACATGTCCCTAGTTTATGATGAATTTGTCCCCAGTGATTATATCAACATTACTGTACAGGTCACAGAGTTGTTGACTGGTAAATATTATTATTTAAATTAATAAAGTGTGATATTTGATATATGACATCTTGCTATGACATAGAAGTGATAACATTGATCTGACTGATGACCTTGTTTGGACCTGCATACCTGGAATTGAGCTTTTTGTATCTTATATTTTCAAAGTCCATTGGGTGATCCTGACAAGTTTCACTATGGTGGTGGTGCACAAACCGTTTGTGCTGTTTGTGCCACTTGCTCCAACCATCTTTGTGCTCTTTGACCAACCTGGTTGCTCAGTTGGAACCATTTGTCCACTGCAGGGGCAACAGGGAAACATGCATTCCAATGGAACGGAGAATAATAATTGCTAACCAAGTTAACTGAGTGATGAATGACTGAAAACACCTGACCATGCAGGACAAGATTTGTTCACACCATAATATTTGCAAATCATGTAAATCCATCCAGGCATATTCAAAGATGATGAGGAGTTTCACTTCCTCGAGTCCATATTGTGGCAGCACATTGCAGTACTTTGTCTCTAAACATGTAGAGAAACAAGGCCATTTTCTGCTGTTCTTCTAGGGCTTCTTGGTTAGCAACATACAATTAGCATTGAAGCAGAAAGCCTTTGAACCTCATGTTTCTAATGAATATTTATCAGGTAGTGAGGTGAGTGTGCTTATTGTAGCCTTCCTTAGTGCCATGACAGAGGACGTGGCTAGGGTGCATTGCTTTAGAAAAGTGTTCATTTTGTCCAAATGCTGATTTGGGTCGATTTCTGCATTCGTGTTAGGTGAAGTAATCTGTCATGTAACAAGGAGAAGCTGGTGAAAACAAACACAGTTACAGTGTTTAACTTAGAAGCAGAACAAATCCAAAACAGAATTCAGAGATGTGGTTAAAATCAATCGATGTACAAACAACATATTAGAGGCAAGATCAGAATCAAAACCTTATGACAGGACAAAGCCAGACAACCAGATTGTATATGTGTATTTATGTAATATATTGTTTATAGTATAAGTGTAATGTAGAACAGATAGATGTATAATCAGGGTGAAAATATATTGAATAAAAATGCTGTGCTGGGATTTATAAAGATCAATTCCTGTTCATTCCTCATTAGTTTTGAAAGCCAGCATGTCCTTTAGTTTGCTGTAAAAGACATTTGACTAATGGAGTGTATTTTTTCTATAGGTGTCACATACAACTGCTCTGTTTGGGTTTTTGTTACGATGTATAGATATAATCTGGAGTTTCAGCAGCATCCGTTCACCGTCAAGCCGTCTTTGGACTTTTCTGCCCAGGTTAGTGCAAGATAAAGTCAATAGATAAAAGTGAATATTTCATTTATTTATTTTAAAAACTTGAATGAATTAAAAAAAAAAAAAACATTTTACATTGGCCAGTTTAATAGGAACATCTGTACACTTGCTGATCAACCAACCATGTGGCAGCAGTGCAGTGTATAAATATTGCAGATAGAGAACACGCACTTTAGTTAATGTTCACAGAATGGGGAAAATGTGATTTTAGTCATTTCCATCATGACATTTAGTGAAATTTTCAGTAGTGGAATTGTCGTGTTATTTTAATGCACAGCACAGAATGGTGTGAAATAGAAACAAAATAATCCAGTAAGCAGAGGCACTTGAATGGAAACACCCTCTATTGAGAGCACAATGGAGATACCGGGGTCATGCTCGTTGGAGCTGAAAGGTTATCTTTATCTTTCATCTTTTATTTGTTAGATATTATCTCACCGCCTTTTCAAAGTAAACTTTTTACAGTTGACTTTAAATGGGTAACATGACTAAAACTCCTACAATGCAAACAAACAATTCACAGTGTAACTGAGAAGTTTGGTTAACTTCTGGGAAAAACTAGTTTTTTGACTGAAGAGGGTTTGGAGTTACCATGACCACAATGATTATAATGACATTATGGTACAATATATTAGTATGGTTTTATATATACAATATATGTATGAAGTGACATATTTATATTATCTATATTTACAAATGTACAAAAAGTTCCTCATTTCTATACATAATTTTATTTTATTATTATGATTGATTATGATTATGATTATGATTATTATTGTTACATCTTTAATATTTTTTTCCTGCTGTTCTCAGGGTAAACCTGGTTTATTAAGTTTTTCTTTAGATAAAAAAAACATATTTTCTATCTAATTGCTATTATTATACATAATAATTATTAATTACATTTAAATGTTATTTTAATTGTCACATACACAGTCATACACAGTAAGGTGAAATGCTTATACGGCCACTGATAACCTAAAACTTAAAAATAAGAAAAATAAGAGTTTTCAAATAAGAATCTAAAGAATGAAATAGAGAAAAAAAAATAACAAATATAGTAATATAGAAAAATATAGAAAAACCTGTAGCTATAAAAACAATGAAACTTACACTATGTACAGATAATAAAATGAAATAGAATTTAAATGGAATTGGCATATAGAAACCATGTCTAGTCATGAGCAAGACAATGTGCAAAATGTCCAAAATAATATTTAATAATAACTTTTATAATAATAAATACTTGAGTACAAACTTTTATGTTAGATTTGTATTTTCCACTTAGAAAGAACAGCATTTTTGGACATAATCAAACATAATTCTTGATTTTAACATCTTTAACCATCTTCAATGTTGCAGCTAAGATTGTCCACATACAACCGCCGTCCTCTGACAGTGGAAGACCAGAGCCGGAACGTGACTATCACTGTGAAACAGCAGCAACTCAGTCCATGGATGTTTGGATTGGAAAATCCGGGAAATTTTGAACTCCAGAACTCTTCTCATTCAAAGTTTGATTCCACAGGTTACCCTTATCCTAATGAAAATATTTCAGTGACGATCTTACACCTTTCTGTCCCTACTGATGGAGTCATCCCCTTCCAGATCAAGCTCTCTGAAAATGTAGCTATTCTAACAATAGAGGTAATGAGAGATGATTCCTGACACCTACACTATATCTCCTCTTTCTGTTCCGCCCTACTTTCTTACTGAGTCTTTGCCATGGGCTGTTCATAATAAGTTGGCAAAAAGCCATTCCACACCCTTCAGGTTATGTCTATACCTGTACAGATTAAGCGGTTTAAGGAGTTCAAATATAATAGACACTTGTAAAAGTAGGAAAGTGACAGAATTTCTTTTATGCCAACAAGACGCCATTTGCTAAAGCTAATGATGTTCCTATAGAGAATGCCAGTTCTTCTCAAAATACTGTGCCGTGCTGCCATCTGCTGTATGTTTTAGGCTCAATATGAAGGCATTTACAAGAGTCTACAGCTATACACAAGATACTCATCTCCTTCCAGATCTTACATACAACTGAGAAGCAAAAGTTCTCCACAGGCAAGGCTGATTCTAATTTGTATTTTTTGCGCATGTGTATGTGTATTCTGATGTGTACAGTATATATGTTTTCAATTTTACAGCAAATGTATAAGAAGCATTCAAGCCAATTCAGGACTTTTGATGAAATTTCTCATGAATGAAAATGTAAAACTAATAGACATTCAAGCACAATATAGTAATTAGACTCTTAAAAAGGGTTTTGAGTATTGTCCTAAAGGGTGTCGGAAGGAGGAGAAACATCAAAAAACGCTGGCCTCCCAGGAACTCCTTCATTACCACAAACATAGCTAGGAAATAGCTTAGAGTGAGGTCAGAACTGTATTATTCAGCACTTGAATAAATAAGATAATAAATTCCTGTGACAGAAAATAAAAATAAAAAGTATGCATTATCTCTGACTTTTAAGCAAACTTTAGAAAAACATTTGAATGGTGCAACTATTTTAAAAACAGCTGTAGTAGATTTCAAACTATATCATTGCAATTCCTTGATATTATGTCCTGATTTTGGGGTTAACATTTTGCTAGAATATAATTTTTTGGAATTTCCCAACATTTTCCTGCCAATTCTCAGGATCCTCCAGCTCTTTCCTCTCCTACAGTATGTTAGCTACCAGTTGGACAAGTAATATATGTAAAATGGGTTTCCTGCCTCTTTTTGTACTGCTGCATCACAATTCAGCGTAACACATTCTGAGGAAAGAGCTGTCTGCATACAAACATTATTGAATGGTGTTGCTGTGATTGACAGGAGCGAGTATGTCAGCTCTGACAACCAGGTTTTTCCCGCCATGGTTGACTGTAGTTTCATTACACTCAACAGCACCACTAGGGGGCTTACAGCCAGGATTGTCACCTTCTGATGGAGGAAAACGGGGTTGAAAAGCCCTGGTGCTTAGTTAGTTTCCATAACTGTGCCATCAATCTTCATAAGAGTCCCGTTCCACTACCAGGATCATTGGCCATAAAAAGTTAAATGGTTGGTCTCAAGGTTATAATTAAACCTGGTTGTTTAAAATCTTATAAGAAGGACCAGAGGAATGTTCTTTAGATGTGCCATTAATCCTGGACTGCAGTTTATGTGAGAATAGAGCTACAGGATAAAACATATTTAACAATTTTATGTGACACTTTCAGATTGGGCAATCGCTCTACATGACTTTGGAAAGTAGTTTCCCCTTAACTGAATTTCACTACATGGTAAGTTTTACTTCAGAAATAAATGAATTAAATCAAATCTGAATTTTCAGCAGTCTACTTTTTTTTTTTTTTTTTTTTTTACAATTAGTTTGCAGCAGATATTATCTACTGTATCTACATGTGTGTGTGTGTGTGTGTGTGTGTGTGTGTGTGCTTTTGTGTGTAGGTGACATCACGTGGCCAGGTGGTGGCAGCTGGGACTATGACTTCCTCAAACTTCTCTCTGTCTCCTGATCTATCTTGGGCTCCCCGTGCGAACGTGTTGGTGTACTGCGTCCATCCTGTTGGAGAGATCATCAATGATGTGTTGGATGTTTCTTTCTCAAAAATCCTGCAAAACAATGTAAATGCTGAATTCACAAATCCTTTTTTTTTTTTTTTTTTTTACAGACGCTACACATTGTCTAATAATAATAATAATAATAATAATAATAATAATAACAGACATATTATTATGCATGGTAGAATTTTCTGTATTTAACATTTTTGTGAGAAATCTTCAGTAACTCAATTGCTTTTTCTGCCTTAACATTAAGAGGAAGTTAGGAGTGGACTCTTAATAGATTGATTAAAATATCTAAATAAAATTAAATGCACTCTAGCAGAATATGTTGCATGATTGAACTAAAGATCAAACTTCCAAACTTTTCTAACCAGTCTCTATGGAACCAGATGTAAACGGCTCTGATTCCAGATCAGTTTTTCAGTAAAATGTTTGGGTTATGTAAGATTTTTTTCTTTGCTTAACTCCTAAAACATTTTGATCAAATATTGAGGCAGAAAACAATGCCCGCTTACAGAGTACCATAATGTTTATTTGTTTTATGCCTTCGCACCCTGGCCAGGTCTGACCATTAAAACCAGTAGAGGAGATCTAAGAAGAGAAATCATTTGAATAAATAAGGAGAAAGAAGAAAAGAGAAATTACTTGAATAAATGAGAGGACTTATCTGTGACAGAAAATAAAAATAAAAAGTATGCTTTACCTCTGACTGTACTGACACTGGAGACAAAAAAATAAATAAAAATCCTCATAGAAATATTTACCATTAAGACCAGTGGTTCTCAATCTTGGTCCTGGAGGAACACTGCACTGCATATTTTAGTGCTTTCCTTACTTTACCACACCTACCCACATTAAGAAAATGCTGTTAATTAGTTGATTAGTTTAATCAGGTGTATCAGAGCTGAGAAAACAATAAAATGTGAAGGGCAGTGATCAATTAAGAACCACTGTTTTAGAGCATTTAATGAATAAGAAAGACAGAGCATGCACGAATTCGGAGATATCAAGATGCTTGACCTGAAAGTGTATTTCTGTCCAAAGTATTAACCTTTTCTCATAATGCCTGATTAATAAGCACTTTTGGCTGCAGGTGTCTGTAAACTGGACAAAAGAACAAGCAGAGCCAGAAGAGAGTGTGTCGCTGTCCATCTCTGTAGCTGAGCCCAGATCACTGGTGGGAATCCTCATAGTCGAGAAAGGAAGCCAGGACTCGGAACGGAGCAACGGTATCACAGAAAAAAAGGTACTGCATTCACACGAAACTGAAAACCCTGATGATACCGATAGTGAGTCTTTGAAAAGACAAAGGTATTTAAACTTTTTTTTTTTTTTTTTTTTGCTTTACATTACAATAGGAAATCCTCCCCTATGGTGGCATACCTGTTGTCTGTCTTTTATTTTTTCTTTGACCATGTTAAGTCCTATGTAACCCAATACCCAACATGCACCAGTGTCTCAGTTTAGGGCTTCATTTTTCACAAGGTGTACAAAAAGTTAGTTTCAGGTCTGTTTTTCAATTCTTCACGCCATGTTTCCCCTCAGTGACCAAACAGGATAATGTGGAAAATTCTGTCTCATGATTTCTGTCTGCATTTTTTGTATTTTGAACAGCATGAGCTCTAAGCGTATCCATGGTCAGTTTCTCCTCCACATTTTTTTTTTTTTTTTTTTTTTTTACTTAAGTGCATTCTTAAATGTTAATTTTATGTTTCTGTAAGAAAATAAAAACCAGAGAAAATTATCTGGGATAAAAAAATATCACTGGAAAAAAAGAAAATCAAATCTAGAGTTGCATATAAAATCTTTGTTAATCTACCAAAGACAGATGGCAAATTGATACCAACACTTTTTACATCATGGTTTACTGTATTAACACTGATTATTTGAATGACTTTGTCTCTTTTGCAGGTTTTAGAAGAGCTGGCTTCTTACGCTACAGACGTGATGCCGCCGGACAGACTGGAATTCAGCAGCCCGTACTCTGTGTTCATGGTAGCAATGAAATAATCATGATGGCTCTTAACTGCGACTCTCATTTACACTATTTTTGAAGTAAGTTAACTGTATTAATTTCCCCTCTAGATCAGTGGAATCACAGTCCTCACTGATGCAAACCTAAACGTGGGAAACACCTACGCCAGGCCGGAATTCCGTAAGTCTAATAATTTTAAATGAAATGTAATTGGTTACATGATAAAACACTTAACCTCCCACACACACCCAAAATCCACACATGCAAAATTAAAAAGAGTTCATCAGTTTATATGCTGTCTGACAACACTAGTGATATCATGAAGCTTCGAATAAAATCTGTTGGAGGACAATAACTGTCGCGTTACATTCCTAGACAAAAGTTAATGCAACAAGATCAGCTTCAATTAGTCATTAATTATTATTAATTATCACATACAATGGGTGACTATAAAAAGGGATTAATAATTCCTTATATAATCCCTTAATAATAATGATACTTGATGTCTTGTGTGATAACTTTGTTTTATTTATATCTCCCACTGCCAAAAAAGAAATAAAAAATACAAACGTGTTGACTGATAATATAAGTTTACAGTATAATGGGAATTCTGTGCCTTGAACCCTTTATAAAGGTTAAAGGGTTCTTCCTCACATTCAAGGGTTTTTCTTTACTGCATGTTTCCTGTTTTCTACATTGGCCGCTGAATGTATAAAAACTTTTGAAATCACTCAAATGGAAGTATATGGTAAAAGTTTTATACTTGACAACAGTTTTGCAGATTAGTGACAGCCAATGAGTGCTCAACATCCATATATCACTCCAGGTGACCATCTTATGAGGCTGATTGAAAGAATGTGCAAAGTTGACATCAAAGCAAAATACCTGTCTTGTCAGGGCACAGCCTTCTTGGCTGCCCACAGGATTTTGAAGTGTTTCTGTGGGAATTCATGACCATTCATTCTGTAGAGCATTTATGAAGTCAGGGACTGCTATTGGACAAAAAGGTCTGGTTCGCAACCTCCGTTCCAGTTCATCACCAAGGTGCTCGATGAGGTTGAGGTTCTTCCACACTGAACTCATCAAACCATGTCTTTATAGTCCTTGCTTTGTTGGAATAGAAAGGGCATTCCCCAATCTCTTGCCACAAAGTTGGAAGCATAGTATTGTCCAAGATGTCTTGGTATTCTGAAGCATTAGGATTGCCCTTCACTGAGGTTAAAGGGCCTGATTGAAACACCTGAATTCAATAATTAATATATAGTGTACTGTACCCTAGAATGGGCACAGGGCATGTTCCCTAGAAATAAGAAAATTACAAGTACAATCTTTCTATTATTTTCCAAATAAATTATTAAGCATCCACATGTTCCTAATTCAATTAAATTTTCAATTCATTTCAATTTATTTGTATAGCGCTTTTAACAATTGACGTTGTCGCAAAGCAGCTTTACACAATCAAAAGAATTATTTAAGTTTGTATGAAATGTGAATGTGTATGAATATATAGCTTTAACCTTATGACTATTTGTTCAAATAGTCTTTATAAACTTTATAAAGTTTGTAGAAATAGTCATGAGGTTAAAGCTTAAAATAAGCTGATTATATACATAATAAGGATTGAATAAGGATTAAACACACACACACACACACACACACACACACACACACACACACACACACACACACACACACACACACACACACACTACTGAACCTTTAATGAGATGATGACCTGATGTGTTTATACTGGAGACAAACAGGGGTCCGTACGTTGCTTGACACATCACAAGATGAGATCATCGTGCTAATTACAATCTGGCTAAGTTGGTTCTTCGAGCCACCTGTTGTTGATGATTAGTATAGCTGGATTGAGTTGTCTATTGCGTTCGTGTGTTGGTTTAAAAGGCGATATGCATCGACAGTAGAAACACTGATCACAACATCTTCGATTGGTTGACGAAATGGCAAAAGAGCGGCTCAATTATTTTTTTAAACACATGTTATGCGCCGTTATAATGAAATTAGAGTTCAAAAGCAATCACCTTTCTACAGTGAGACAAATTGCTTACATGTAGAAAACCCTCAAGACAGAATTATTCAAACAATCTCTAGGTAGTGATTCACAAGCAAACCTCACAAGAAACATGTGGAGGGTCAGTCAGTTTAGAAATGTTTTCTGTCAGGAGAAACATTTGATAATTGACCATATCCTGGTATCTTCCACAGCATTAGAGGGATCCACAATGCTGCCACCAGTTGATAAACCAGACCAGGAAGCTTGTCAGCGCAGGACCTTTCTGGACACATGGCTGTGGCTTGACATTACCATGGGGTAGAAAACAAGAAATGTCTGTCTTTCTGTCTCCTCCTGTTAACTTCTCTTGCGTCTGCTAATGTTTCAAACTCTGTTGTGACATTACAAACAAATGATGCATATTACCCAGAACAAAGTGGTGACAAATCATTGTTTTGTACGACACAAACATACACAAATCAAACATTAATCCTTTGTGTTCCAGTGAATCTACAAACACAACTTTGACACTCACTGTACCTGACAGCATGACCTCATGGGTGGCCACAGCCATCGTGATATCAGAGAATCTGGGTTTGGGGCTCAGCGCTCCTGCAGAGGTAACATGCTGATCTCGTTTATTATTCAGCTACAAAATTCACGTACTTTAAATACTCAATGCATGTTGTTTCCAGAATTTTTTGGGGATTGTCACAGACTACAGAGTTTTGAGTTTACACAGAATGGTGCAAAATCAAATATCATCTAGTAAGCATCAGTTTCATGAGCAAAAACTTGTTGTTGATGAGACAGGTGAAAATAATCAGAACGAGTCAGGCTGCTGGGAAGACGACAAAAACATAAACTAGTCTTTACAACCACGTAACAGCAAAAAAGCATTTTGAGACACACAACACATTGACCTTTGAGGAGAAAACCAGGAAGGGTTCCATTCTAAGCCCAGAACAGGAACCTGAGGCTACAGTGTATATACTGTACTGTAGGTTCACCCAAATTGGCAAACTGGAAAAAAACATGGTGTAGTCTTTGTTCATATTCAGTTTGGCACCAAGAACCAGGCCACAAAGCCACACCTGTCAATTTTATTTCCTATTCTGACGTTCGATTTTCGTAAATCGTAAGTGAAGATCTTGATCTGATTTTGCATGAGTTTATGCGTGAGATTTCATGTTCATGAAACTTGCAACATATTTTGTGCCAATGTCTTGAGCCATCCCTCATTTCATATTTTGCCCCAGATTTTCTTGTATTTAATGTAGTCTTGAGTAATAGTTCTCCAGACTTCCTAAAGGACTGTTTTTGCCTCGCATTGTTTGGAAGTTAGAATAGAACAGAATAGAATTTATTTATTGTCATTGAAACATGTGGGAAGTCCAATGAAATTAGGTGCTTTACACAAGAAACACAAATGACACTTTATACACTCTATTTACTTAACATAAATTA
This sequence comes from Clarias platycephalus, assembly GCA_030068275.1. NCBI lineage: Eukaryota > Metazoa > Chordata > Actinopteri > Siluriformes > Clariidae > Clarias > Clarias platycephalus. The sequence goes on along the minus strand of JAQQZT010000020.1, from coordinate 12,782,671 downwards.
CGTGAGAAACAGTTACGTGTATGGCACCATAATTTATGAGAAATTTAAAGTTATGTACATTGAAATATAAAAATATTAATTTAGTTGCACAGAAAGTCACACAGGAAATTTAAATGTACATATGTTGCACAGGAGAGTTGGACATATTGCCCATATTGCACATAAAATGACAGATATTGCACAAGATTTATGCCTATTCATTTTCCCATTTAGATCTCATTTTCAGACCAACAGTTTCAGATGAATGTTTTTTGTTTGTTAAACCACACAGTGACATACTGTATGAATCATTCAAGCATAAAAACCATCCAACTTCAGGCATGAACCAGTGAGCATTATTATCAAATATTAATCATAAGGGGGTCTTAAGTTTTTGTGTTATTAGTGTTTGTGTAAAATTTCACAAATTAACTTATTAATTTAGATTTTAATTTTAATGGGAATGAGCTTGTTAATAACCTTGACCTGATTCTCTCTCACAGCTGCGTGTTTCTAAAGACTTCTTTGTATCTTTGAATCTGCCGGCGTATCTGATCCGAGGCGAGCTGCTGCTACTGGAAGTCAGTCTTTTCAACTACATGGATATGGACCTAGAGGTAGTCTTTCTGTCTGCCTCATGAGCATATGTAATATATCACCGCAAGCTGGTGAAATTTTCTTATTGCCATGGGGTGAGCTCTTTCTGGATTTATTTTACATGACTTGGTTTAGGATAAAGAAAGAATCTCTGAATGTTACGTCCAGCATTTGATATAACATGCTAAGTTTGTAAGAGATGAAACAAGATATAGGCTGCTTTTATAGGACTATAATCAGAAACAGGGTGGCGTAAAACAGCAAGACACAAAGTTGAGTTTAATTAAGGCAGGCCCTGAATTGCTTTGATTTTCTTATACTCCGTTATTACACATTTGTTTTCCATTTATGTGGAATGTCATTTATCTAGAAATGCAAATGTGTTAGAATGAGTACATTCATATAAACCTCATAAATTATAAATACAAATTTTTATGAATTTGTCCCATTGGATAAAATGAGAAAAGGACAGAAACAAATGTAATATATAGTATAGCGGCAAGATATTCAGTTTAAAATAAAAAAAAATCATTTACAATATATGCCCTTCTTTGTCTTTATAACAGCTTCCAGTGTTTTTCATATTCTAAACGAAGCTTATTATTATTATTATTATTATTATTATTATCATCATCATCATCATTATCTTTGGTTCAATCTTAAGTTTATGCTTCATTCGAGTAGCACTGCTGTAGAAAGTCTGAACATGGAATTGAGTAAATTTAAATAAGAAAGGGAAACAAAAAAGGAAAACCAAATAACAAATAAAAAAAAAACAAAAGAACAAAACCAAAACAGCAAAACCGAAAACACAACAACATATCTAGAGACAAAATACAAATGAGAAAACACAGCAACAATTCAGTCAAACCAAAGTGCAATCAGTTAAATATGTTTAAAATGCTTGTGTTAAATATGCTTTAAAAATAAATTCGACTTGACTTGACAGTACTTCTCTGAATTGCGTGACAGATTGTGTTTTCTAATTGTATGTTGTATATGGATATGTCGTTGTGTTTTCTGATTTGTTTTGGAATTTGTTATTTAGTTTTTTGAATTTGTTTATCATTTTTTTTGTTATTTTGTTTTCACATTTTTCATTTAGTTCTTTTTTATTTTTTTATTATTATTGTTTATTTTGTTTTCCATTTAGTTTTTTTGTGTTTGGTTGTGGAATTTTGTTTTTGAATTTGTTATTTTGTTTTTTGTTTTTAGTTATTTTGTTTTGCACTTCTCAGCCACTGTATATATTTTTGGTTTGTCCTACGGTTTAGTTTGAATGCAGAATTCCATTGCAGACTTATGAAAAATAGTGAAAAATAGTAGATGAAACACTGTTCTTTAAGTGGAAGAGTGTCTAAGAATGATTTATATTAAAGCTTTTTGTCTATTTTTCCACATTTGCTCCTTTTTTCAGGTGCTTGTGATAGTGGATGAGAGCAGTATGTTTGAGTTTGTGACCTCAGCTGGTAATCAATCTTTGTTAGCAAACATGCGTCATGTGTCCTTATGGAGGCAAAAAAGCACCACTGTGTTGTTTGCCATAAGAGCCACCCAGCTTGGTCAGATGCCCATCTCTGTCAAGGCCAAAAGCATCCATGCCTCGGATTCTGTCTCTCAGACAATCTTGGTTAAGGTGACTTCCTTATACAGTACTGTCATTATTTGTAATTATAAAATAGACCCACATTTATTTATGAAGATAACCAGTTTATTACATATATAGGATATACCTGTTTATTACAGTGTAACCCCCAACACCATGTTACTCACAATCCAAGGTTCCTCTGTACTTAAAAAAATAAAAATAAATAAATATATATATATAGAAATAAAAGCAAACTATAATTAATGTAAATCTCTCTTTTGATCATCTGTATTGCTTTCATCTTCTATAAAGATAAACATGTTTTTCGATTTGCAAATGAAGAACAGTTCTCCAGTATATTCTCCCAGAGAATTTTGTGTCTCTTCATCAAACTTGGCAGCTTTATATCTGACCACATGAAACAGGTCTGAATCCTCACCATAAAGATTTACTGCATGTCTTCATCTTTTGGTATGCGTACAAACCGAAGCAGTCCGTTTGATGAACACGAGCTTGGTAAAGACCTAATAGAACCATTTCTGTGTTTGTGTTTTCAGCCAGAGGGGAGCAGGCAGTCGTTCACGCAGACACTCTTTCTGGAGTTTGAACCAAAGAAGACGTCTCTGTCCAGAGAGGTGGAGTTTCTTTTCCCTTCAGCAGCTGTGCCAGGCAGTCTGAGTGCCCAGGTCACTGCAGTTGGTATGTTGACTCATAAAAACGTGCACGCCTCACATCATTTTACTGACAAAATAAAAAAGTTTGTTTGCATGTAAAATGCAAGTGCCTGCCAGAGAGGGGAAAAAAAGGCTTTTGTTTTTATTTATTTATATTTTTTGTTGCTTGCAGCTGAGAGCAAGATGAAACAGAGCAATAGAGTTGTTTCTAAAAGAAAATGCCTCTTTCTGTCTATACAGTAGATACGATCAGTATCTTTCACCAAGACAATGTTGCCATGTTTGTATTCACTTTCTGTCTACAGTAGGTTACCTTCCTGCAAAGGTTGCATTGAGTAGTTGGAAGGAGCATAAAAAAACACAATGAAAATTGGTCCATTCAAAAGCATCTAAATCGTTGTAAGTTAATTGTGTTACTTTTGTAACAGTAAAGACAAGACCCGAGCACCAAAGGGCAACCTCTCACATTTTTTCAATTCTTCTTTTATTATGCCTCCTGTGTCTATCCTTGACTGTGCACACCTGTTAAGTGCTGTGTTTTCCTCTTCTTGACTGTGAAGCATGCAGTGTGTTTAAAGTATTGTTACTAGCTCTTGTATTTGGTACCATTTGCATCATGATTAACTTATATCTCTTTTTCGATTTTCTTTGCCTTGCTTTGGTTTAATTGCACTTGGGTTTTTTTCTAGGCTTTATTTACATCTCAGGCCCCCATCACACTGCAAAGAAGACCATAAAGTTCCCAATGCATCCTAAAAGTATTGAACGGAAATGGGGTTCATACTACAGTACATCCTAGCCATGTCCCAAACAGGTTCTCAATACGTCTGTCGTGTTCTCACTAATTTCCTATCATGCACATGATCATGTGCTTAATGAGGTCTTCTCCAAAATGGCATAGACCTACCATTGTCATAGCACAAGCCTGAAGAGGTCGTCGTGAGAACTCGATTCATGTAACAACAATGCAGTAATGTCTCAGTGACAACTCAGTCAGAAAACTATACAAACTTTCCTGTCTGCACCATAATTATACTACAGTACATTAATGAAGTTACTAAGAGGTGTTAGTTACGTAGTTAATTAGTGAATGCCATCAACCTTGATAATTTCTTTCTGGGTCTCCCTTTGATCACCTCCTCACCAGACTTTTTGAACATGTCCAAAGAGGCATGGCAGCACCACATCTAGAGAGACAGTTCTATGTCCTTATTGGTTTCTATTTCATTCTTGCTAAGTTTTACAAGTTCTTACTGCATTCACCCAATATTTTGCAGACATAGCGGAAGCGTGTGAGCATTAGTTATTTTATTATTATAAGCTTTCTTCATGCCAGCTTTTTGTTTTTTTGTGGTAGAATGCTTCACTGCAATATAGATGCAGCAGAAATGCGCCAATGCATATGAAGGGTTTTTACTGCAAAATGAGATAAACATATTTGAAAATTTTAATTTTTTTGCAAGAAATATTACAAACTGATACACACTATGTTTTGTATGTTTTCTTAAAGTTGAAAATATTTAGTATCTTGCAAAGAGCTATAAATCCACCTTTCATAATTTTTGTCATAAATTAAAATAAATTTAGCATCAATCATATGATGATTTCATTGTGTTCTTGTAAAGCGTCATACTGATAGAAAATTGGAACAAGGAAAAAGGGGTTGAGGTTTTTGTGCTCACACAACCTTTTAATTATGAAGTATGTTTTTTGGAAAAATATTAAAAACAATGGAAAGAAGTTACTTTTACAATGTGTTATGAGGATCCTCTACCAGTTGCATTTTGGTAGTTGTTGACAGAACCAACTATCCATTGAATTCATTTGATTGATTCCTGGAAGGATCTATTTTGGCCAGGCAGTGTTTTTTTGCTTTACTTCCCAAATTACTTGTAGTGTGTGAATGAGCATGCAAGAGTGTGTATGTGTGTGTGTGTGTCCTGCAATGGTTGCCCTAAGTCTCCTAAGTGAGTGAGTGATGCCATATTGCAGCCTGGTAGGATCAGAGACATCTCAACCGGCTCAGGGCATTTCTGGACCCGTTTATTCCTAGGATCTCCCACAGATATTTTTTGGGGAAAGCTATGTTCTGGGTGTAGTCGGTTAAACAAAGTTTGCAGCTGCTCACAGCAGCAGAGGCCAGTGAAGCTGCCTTTCCAACCCAGCCCAGGCCAAAGGCCGATGGAACAGGCAGACAAGCATCGATTTCAAAGCCAGAGGACAGAGAGGAGGCGTTGCAAGCAATAGACAAGGTCTTTAGTTTCTGATCTACTTTGACCTCTGGCTCTGGTGATGTCACCTCACCTCCCTTCTTATACAGTATGATGACCCAAATGCACGCCCCTTTTTTGTTGAAGACATTGCTATGCATTCGCGCCAGGCTGAGTATGTCGCTCCAACTCCATGCTTGGCGGAGGACTCTATCCCTCTTCTGGCTCTACCGTGTTGTCACTCCACACTCCTTTAGCTTTATTGTGGCCAGTACTCTCCCGAGGGAGCCATGGTATGGATAGCTAAGTGCTGTAGCAAACTCACTCAATAACCGGTTGTTAAAATTTCTTTTGCACTGCAGTCAGAATGTTGCATGAAAGATGTTAATCTCTTATTGTTCTGGCAAATTATCCAGTTATTCATATAAGAGTATTGTTCACTAACTATAGTGTCGTGTTGTTTTGAGATTGTGGAATGTTAACTCGCATTACTTATTTAATAAAAAACAAGCATTTGGTGGAAATACTGACAAACTCTGAGGTGCAGAGGGCAGTTAGAGGTTTTGGCATCACTTCAGTCTAGTGAAAGGTTTTATTTTTTATGGCTAGCAGCTGTGGAAGGGTTTTTTGGCCCCCAGCATGTGATGCTTTGAAATCTCTGGACTCTGTGACACAGTCTTCTGAATATGTTTCTGTTTTAGGTGTTTCTGATTAGAAATACACAAAGTTTTTATTTGTTTATTTATTTATTTACTTACTTAACACGTCTTTTGGCTGTGGACAGATGGTCTCTTGTTTTTCCAAATTTTACATGCTGAGATCTGAATAATATGTACTTGCTACATGAAGTTACTATAGAGTTAAAGCTGGTTTGAGTATCGAAAGCTTAACATTTTGGTATACTAATCTGCACAGAAAACCTTTGTCCAGGGTGTGAGCACGCTAGGTGGTGGGATGTAGAATAATACGAGTAATACTACTAATAATAACAAAATATATATTACTTGTAATAAATGGTGGTCAGGTGTAAAGATTTACAGTTACTGCACAGAGAACGCAATGCTACTATTTTATTGTGTGTAAAAGGTGACATTTTGGGGCCATCCATCAGTGGTCTGGACTCTCTGATTCAGATGCCATATGGCTGTGGTGAGCAGAACATGATCCACTTTGCACCAAATGTTTACGTGCTGCAGTATCTGAGGAAGCTGGGCCACACAGATGAGAAAACACGTGAAAAAGCTCTGAGCTACCTAAAACAAGGTAAAGTCACTGTCTGTAGTTTGTAGTTTAGTATTGTCTTTATAAAGTACCAGAATAAATAATTGTTTTACTAAACATGAGTAAGTAAGGATTTTGAATATCCTATTATAAAATTTATGTTTAAATGTAATGTGTTTAAATGTATTTTTATATGTGCTCTAAAATGTGAAAATCCAAACCAAATTAAGTTTAATTGAATGACTTTATAACAATACAATATAATTAGAAACCTAAATCATGTGTGTATTTTTGTACTTTCATAGGAACTTTTTATTATTATTATTATTATTATTATTATTATTATTATTATTATCAACAACAACATATTTATTTGTTGTTTATACAAATAAATAGGCTCAGTAGGCTAGCAGTCTTCAGCATTATATTTTTCTCATTTAATAATAATAATAAAAAACTGCTAGTATTACCTTTTCAAATTTTCTTTTATATTTATACCTTAAATAAGTTTTAATCCAACCACCTGCTGCACCACATACATTGGTTTTTGCAGATTAACGGGCAGATTAATGTCCACATATAGCAGATGGCATTTTCAGAATCAGAAGCATGCAGCTCTGTGTACCCAATGTCAAAACTGGTAAAAGTAACTTATTAGGTTTTTATATAGTTCCTCTGCTAGTGCACATACAATGCACACAAGATCAACCTGTGCCAGCAAGAATTTTATTTAGGAATTGGACATTACTCACATTGTCCACTTATATTTATTATTTATCACTAAAAGACAGGGACTGATTTCAAAAAGTGTAACTTTCCAAAAAAAGATGCCTATGACTTGGCACTATGTCACTGAATGATCCTAAGCAGTGATTTAGCCTGGAGAGGCTGGACATACAGCACACGCTAGCTCGTATGTTACATAGGGGTTTTGCATATTAGGAGTTTGTTGGCTTATACAGTAAGTATGAGTTTTCTGAAAATTAATGGATTATGAGTGTTTCTATCTGTCTATAAATAGGCTATGAGCGTGAGTTGTCATATCAGAGGGTGGACGGCTCCTTCAGCGCTTTTGGAGACAGTGATCCTTCTGGCAGTACATGGTGAGAAGCCATTAATTAGCTTTTTTAGTTACACATGGACATTGTGGCCTTGCCTTGCAGAATACCGCCTTGGGTCAGGGGTAGCTCAGTGGTTAAGCCATTGGAATATCCCAGGTTCAAACCCCACGGCCACCAAGTTGCCACTGTTGGGCCCTTGAGCAAGACCCTGAACCCTGAACTGCTCAGATGTATAATTAGATATAAATGTAAGTCACTCTGGATAAAGACGTCTGACAAATGCCTAAATGTCTGTGTGGAGAGTTTGCATGTTTTCCCCATGCTCTGTGGTTTGCTCTGAGTACTCTGGTTTCCTCCCACAGTCCAAACACATGTAGATTAGGCTAACTGGCATTTCCAGATTGGCTTTAGTGGGGTAGTGCATGTTTGTGCCCTGCAATGGATAATTTTCAACTATAAATATAAATACTATATATAAAACTATAGAACTATAGTTTTGTCATGTTTAAAATAATGCATCTGAAAAGAGGGAGGAACAAAAACTGGTGGTGCACATGTTCATGTTCAAATGAGAGCTGTTAGTATATTTGAAAGAGATGTTGTCAGCACATATAAGTTCTGGATAATATGCAATTCTCACAAAAAATGAATCAAATAAACTACATTCAGTCATTTTTCTTTCTTCTACTATTAGGTTATCAGCATTTGTGCTGAGGTGTTTCCTCCAGGCTCAACAGTTTATCCTCATTGACGCGGCGATCCTCTTCAGGACGGGAAACTGGCTGTGGGCCCAACAGAAGTCTGATGGTTCCTTCGCAGAGCCAGGACGGGTAATACACACTGAGCTGCAGGGAGGATTGGATGGTGAAGCGTCTCTCACTGCTTACGTTCTTGTGGCTTTTCTTGAGGATGTTGAGTACAGGGTATGTACACTGGGATGGGTTGGACCCTTCTAGACTGTAGCAGTAACATCGTACAGTATTAACAGATTTTAGTTATACGATATTGACATGAATTTTAAGTAAATGGGCGTAATCTAAACATCAATGACTGAAGAACTGTCAGAAAAGAAGATCCTGAGTCAGGAGACAAATGTGGTTAAAAAGTTAGATCTACAATCTATATATTGCAAAAGACAGTTTTTCATAACTCATCATATTCTTTTTTTTTTTAGAGTACATATGACAGTCAGATATCTTCTGCCATGAACTATCTGACCTCCAGACTAAGCCAAGGCATCTCCAGCAACTACAGCTTGTGTCTGGTGACTTACGCATTGTCTCTGGCCAAAAGTCCATCAGCTGTCAGCGCTCTTGATGAACTGATGAACAGAGCCCAGATACATGGTGGGTAACAAAGAAACCGAAAAAACTAAAACATATGTGCTTTTGAGGTCAATTGAAATTCACCACAAATAAATCACATAAACATACACTGTACGTAGTTTATTTATTTTGCTTAATTCTGGATTAGAAAAGTGCCAATGTCTATAGTTTATACAGTTGAATCGCTGGTGTGAGGATGACGATTACTTGAAGTGGTCAAAATAATAGCAAAGGAAAGCAATCTTATATGCGTGACTAAATAAAATCAATTCTACAGTCAACTGCACATGATGTAGCCTGTGCTGGGAAAGATTATTTTATAATTCTTTTTTTATAGAACTACATTACAGTTCAATTCCAGATAACAGCATTACATCAACAGCATTACATCATCAGACAGCCAGTGTAGAAGTTAAAACACTGTATTTACAGACCACATATGAGTCTCTTTCACCATACAAACGAGCCCCCTCCTCTACTTTACCTGTCTCCTGCCACAACTTACAAGCCTCATCCTCAACCTTACAGCTTCATATTCCAACAAATTATGGTCCTCCGTTTCATCCAGTTTACAAGCCTCCTCTTCCAGCGCCTTCTGAGTCTCCTCCTCCTCCACTGCCTTCTGAGTCTCCTCCACTGCCTTCTGAGCCTCCTCCTTCTCCTCCTCCTCCACTGCCATTTGAGCATCCTCCTTTTCCACCACTGCCTTCTGAACCTCCTCCTCCCCCACGGCCTTTTGAGCCTCCTCCTCCTCCTCCTCCACTGCCTTCTGATTCTCCTACTCTTCCACCACCTTCTGAACCTCCTTCTCCAACACCTTCTGAGCCCCCTTTTTCTCCCCTGCCTTCTGAGGCTCCTCCTTGACCATCTTCTGAGCCTCCTCCACCACCTTCTAAACCTCTTCCACCACCTTCTGAACTTCCCCCTCCACCACCTTTTGAGCCTCCTCCTCCACTGTTTTCTGAGCCTCCTTCTCCACCGCCTTTTGAATCTCCTTCTCCTCCATCGCCTTTTGAGCCTCCTCCTCCTCCTCTTCCACTGCCTTCTGAATCCCCCCACTGCCTTCTGAGCCTTCTCCTCTTCCATCACCTTCTAAATCTCCTCCTCTTCCACCGCCTTCTGAGCCTCCTCCACCAATTTCTGAATCTCTTTCCCCTCCACCAGCTTTTGAGCCTCCTCCTCTACTGCCTTCCGAGCCTTCTCCTCTAACTTATTATTATCCTCCTCCTCCACCATCACTTGTACCTCCACAACATTGTGGGCCTTTTTCTCTTCCATTTCACAACATACCTTCAAATTACTAGTCCCTTCCTTTACCATATTACCTTCCTCCTCCTCCATCTTATGAGCCTTTCATATGAGAGAAAACATTACTAATATAAAACAGGGGAAGGAGCAGGCTTCCAATGGTGTCAGTTAATATTAGAGAAGGTACAAACGTCAATCACTCTAGGTTTAAAGAAGGAAGATTTTTGAGTGAGATCTCATACAATCCTTCCTCAATATTAAAATATACATGCACCTTGGCATGTATAAATTTTTACACATTAGATTTACCAATGTGATATATTTTTCTATTAAATGAAAACAGATTTTTAGCTTGGTCTCAAACGTTTGTGATAGATTGCATTTTCCAGATCAAATATCAAAGTTTTTGGAGTGGTTATTGAAATTGAAAACATGCTGGTTAACGTTGTTTACTCAGTTCTCTTAATATGCTTTGCTATAAAAGTTGCAGATGTGGTGCAGGTGTTTCAGATGAAATATTCTACAAAAATGATACCAGGCACTTGAGATATGTTTATTATCTCTTTGTTCAGATGGCATTCCCATGTGGAGCACTGGTGTGAGCGGCATGTCTGGGTCGTGGCAGCCACGCTCAGCTGACATCGAGATGGCATCCTACGCTCTGCTCTCCTTGTACATGTTGGGCAACGTGGAACAAGCCCTCAGCCTTATGAAGTGGCTCAGTCGACAGAGGAACCACCTAGGAGGATACGGCTCCACACAGGCAACGACACACACTCTGGACAGATTCTAAACAATAACTCTGTGTTTGATGAAACATCTCGCCTTAACATTAGTGTTGGCAGTGTTTAATTACCTTGGGCTTCATGATGCTGTTTCTTCACTAATGTTCTCTAACCAACCTCTAATGGCTTTACAGAACAGGTGTATTTATACTGAGATTAAATTACACACAGGTGGACTCTATTTACTAATTAGGTGACTTCTGAAGGTAATTGTTTCCTCTGGAAATTGTGGAAAATTTCAAGGGTTATGAATCCTTTCCAAGGCACTGTACAGTACATTCCTATTATAATCTAGATAATGAGAGATCAGGTTGCTATTGAATATTGGTCTTTATGCTTTTCTGTTTATTTAGGACACAGTGATTGCACTGCAGGCTCTATCAGCCTTTGTCTCGCTGAGCAGCACAGAGCAAATCAACCTCAACATCACAGTGAATATGCAGATGAATACGGTGGCTACGTTCATCATAGACCGAACTAACTACCTGCTCCACCAATACCAAGAGGTTATCATCTGTACAGACCACAAACCCTACACTCTATAGAAATTGTATTGATGTGCCAAGTTATCGTGATTTTATTTTAACAGATTGAACCTGAAAAGCATCTCCAGCTCCAAGTGTCCGCTGTGGGAAAAGGATTTGCGCTGTTCCAGGTTCAGTGTCTATTTTAAAACAGTAAAGTCTGATGGGCTTTGCATAAATATTGCAATTTCATTATACAGTGGTACTTCCGCATACGAATTTAGTCCGTTCCGGAGGCGAGTTCTGAAAGCGAAAATTCGCATTGCGAAATTTATTTTCCCATAGGAAATAATGTGAATGCAGATCATTTGTTCCAGCCACTCAAAAGTATTACCACTCATTCAATCACTCATCATCTATACCACTTTATCCTGTACTCAGGGTCATGGGGGGCCTGGAGCCTATCCCAGGAGACTTGGGGAACGAGGTGGGGTACACCCTGGACAGGGTGCCAATCCATCGCAGGGCACACACATATGAACACACTCACACGCTCATTCACACACTATGGGAAATTTGGGAACACCAATTAGACTAACCTGCATGTCTTTGGAATGTGGGAGGAAACCGGAGTATGCAGAGGACACCCACCAAGCACGGGGAGAACATGCAAACTCCATGCACACAAAGATGGGAAACAAACCTGGCCAGGAATCAAACCCGGACCCTGGAGGTGCAAGGCGACAGTGCTAACCACTACACCACCGTGCCAATACTATAACTACTGTATATTCCATATAAAAATAACCAAAACATTTAAAGAAAAGATGTAAATGAAGTAAAATATGAAATTAATAGACCTCATAGACTTCCTTTAATCAAACCACTTAACCTTAATTTATGATTTCTCTTGACACTTTAAAAATCTAACCCTGGCTCTCTTTTCTTTTTGCTACTGTTGTGCTATGTCTTGACTAAATCATGCATAAAATGAACCAAAACAAAACTCAAAGCATATGTAAACTTGCTTCACTTGGCTTTCCATTGATTCAAACAATTTTTGATTGGCTACCAGAAGTACACCAACCGGATGTATGCGCAGCCAGAAGTACGTGCGACAAGCTTGGTTGCCCCATGCCAAAAATGCTTCGCATGCCAAGGCGAATTAAAAAAAAACTTTAGCTCCTAAGCAAATATTTGCAAAGTGGGGTGTTCGTATGCTGAGGTACCACTGTGTAATAAAAAAAGATAATTATATTTGTTGTTTTATTTTATATATAATCGTGATCTTTGGGTGTGCTGTTTTAGGAAAACAATCACACAATAAACCAATAAACATACTTTATAAACCTGCTATCTGTCTGCCTCTTTGGAAACTAAATCTAAATAAATGGGGATGTGGGGTCTCAAGACTTTTGCACAATACTGTAGTACATAAGTGGTATCCTCTCATAAGTGGAATTTAACTGTGGAGTCCTTTGCACAACAATTTCAGCTGTGCCTTTAAGGCAAGATTGACTTCATGCCATCAGAGATCTTGTCCTGTGATTGTGACAAACCCTGGGAGAGTCAAATTTGCAAGGTGAAAGTAACAGGATCAAGTGACACACTGTAAGAAGGAAAAATGTTGAATGCTCTTGATGTGCAGAATCTCACTCACACCCATGAGCAATTGTTGATACCCAGGACTCCAGTTAAATTTCTTCAGTGACATAATGGCAACATCTTGAGGCGCTTTACAAGCTTTATAGGGAAAAGTCCAAACATATGGAAGCATTGACCAGTAGGTTAAAATTCCAGGCTAAAGGGGAAAAGTGATTTATTTCACATACTCAGCTTGCTGCAAGATGATCTTCAGAGATTTCTAGATTGTCTGGCAATTATTCCCGGTTAATTTGTTTGTTCTTTCCATCACTGACTTTACAGCTTACAGCATTCTACAATGTACAGACTCAAGAGCTTTTACGCGGACGTTCTCACACTTGTGAAGCCTTTGACTTGTACATACATGCTATGGACTACGGCATGTACAATGTCAACCTTGGTATATGTTTCCGGTAAGAAGCCTTAACAAATCCATGAATATTTTACACATCCTTATAATAAATTAACATAAATGTTAAAGACCCAATAACTAATAGTCCAGATTATCAGATTATACCCTACCCTACTTATTTCGTGTACCCAGAACAAACCACCACTCGAGTTCTTCAAAAAAACTGAAATAAACTTTTCCTTTTAGAATATAAGATATAAAACTCAAGAGTGAGAGGCAGAGACCGTTTATAAATAAAGTAATTTGGGGTCAAAGTTTCAACTTAGCATATTATAAAAACTAGTTTTTAAACAAGTGTTTTCTCTTTCTTAGCATTTAATAGCCACTACATTTTTAAAATGTCCTCCTTTAACCAACAAATCCAACAATTCAGTGTGAATTGAAATAAAATAAAATTAAATGAATGTGTTTTTTGAAAAAAAAAAGTAAAAGTAAAGAAGGAAGGAAGTAGGGAAACAATTCACTGGTCTTTCACGAGTTTGTGAGATTATTTTCTTTGTAAAAACAAACAATGCATTTTAAGGTGTTAAAATACTTTTTTAATCAACATTTCTTCATTATTTTCAGGCTGTGTGAGGACCAGCTGCGAAATCAGACAGGAATGGCTATTTTGGATGTTGGTCTACTCACTGGCTTCAGTTTGGCTCAAAGTAGCATCCCAATAAACGAGCTAGTTAGAAAAGTGGAGACGTATCCGGGAAAAGTCATCCTTTACTTGGACTCGGTAAGCTTCTCTAATGGCATTCTGTTTTCCTTTCCAGAACTTGCTAAAGATCTCATAATGAACCTTTATTTAAACACTTTAGAAGATTATGTAGGTTACTGCTACTGTAGATAGAAATAGAGTTTTATTTAAGATTAATGGCTCATTTTTCAGCTTCACATCTACAGAGAAAAATTTCGTTGTGGTAGGTTTCTGTTCTGTAGAGTCCCTTATGTGATGTTCATCAGAGAATTATTCCTAGGTTGTTCTAGGCAGGCAATAAACCAAGGCAGCATGTATTATTGGAATTACATACAAGTTGGTGTTACGCAGCCGAACATGTAGTAGAATTACTCTTACAATATTAAGGTTGGACAGGATGCAGTGTCGGTCCCAAGCCCAAATAAAATGTTAGAATTGTGTCAGAAATGGCATCTGGCGTAAAACCTGTGCTAAGTTGTTACCCCTGAATGGAAGCAGCCAACCACAAAATGGTGTATTATTCCTCTCATACAACAGCAATTTTGATTGATCTTGATTCAGGCGGCATGGTTAGCAGCAGTTAGTAATGTGGTCCACCTCGGGAATCCAACAGAAAAGCTCACCATATTAGCAGTGAGAGGTTATTTTTTTAAATAAATAACACATTTTAAATTCTGTTTATTACTAAGATTTTATACCATATACATGCCAGTATGGTGGTGTGGTGGTTAGCACTGTCGCCTTGCACCTCCAGGGTCCGGGTTGAATTCCAGGCCAGGTTCGATTCCCGTCTCTGTGTGCATGGAGTTTACATGTTATTCCCTTGCTTTGTGGGTTTCCTCCGGGTACTCCTGTTTTCTCCCACAGTCCAAAGACATGTAGATTAGGCTAACTGGCGTTCCCAAATTGCCCATAGTGTGTGAATGAGTGTGTGTATGTGTGTTCCCTGCAATGGATTGGTACCCTGTTCAGGGTGTACCCCGCCTTGTGCCCTAAGTCTCCTGGGATAGACTTCAGGGCTCCTGTGACCCTGTATAAAAGATGAGTGAGAAGATATGTGCAAGTAAATAAGCTGTTAAAATAGAAAAAAATATTATAACAAGTGCATTGGAGTTTCCTTTGGGATCAATAAAGTATCCATCGATCCATCCATCCATCTATCCATTTATCCATTCATCCATCTAAGCAAGCACCATGCCATAGTTGGCCAATAAGGTGCTTACTCTAGGTTTGCATTTACAATAATTTCCATTCTCCTAGAAATTAATTTCAATTCAATTAAATTTTACTTGTATAGCAATTTTACTTGTATTAACAATTGACATTGTCGCAAAGCAGCTTTACACAATCAAAATAATTATTTACGTTTGTATAAAATGTGAATGTGTATGAATCAAAATGATAAGACTGTCCCTGATGAGCAAGCCGAGGACGATGGCGACAGTGGAAAGGAAAAACTCCCTTAGATAGTAATAGTAAGAAATGTTGAGAGGAACCAGATTCAACAGGGAACCCATCCTCATTTGGGTGATAACGGATAGCAGGGATTGATCTGCATCATACTGTGAAGTCTGGACATTCAGTATAACAGGAGATGTGTTTAAGTTAAAATGGAGTCCAGTTCGTTATTGGAGGCTCAGGTAGACTGTAGGAAACTCCAGTCCTGAACATTCGAGCATCTGAAGTCACAAGTCCTCAAAGAACAGCATCAGCTGAGGACAGGACCGTCTTTGTGGAAACGTGGAACCGTCCCCAGTCACCACACGCATCCCAGGCAGTCCAATCGGCGAGATCTCCAACCCGAAGCAGAACACCAGGATGAGTCAAACAGCTCCAGAGGGCAGAGGGGGGTCTGGATCACTGGCAGCTCAGGAGTGACATGTATAGCTTGACAGAGAGACAGGTAGAGGAAAAGAGATAGAGGGAAAGAGATAGAGAGAGAGGAGAGGAGCGGGAAGAGGAGAGAGCAGAAGAGAAGGAGAGATGGCAGTTAGGTATGGTCACAGTCAAACAATGTATAATGTGAATGTATATTTAGTGCAGAGTGCAAGCAGAGACTCCGGCAGGACTAACTATGACAGCCTAAGGTTTTTAGCCTAGACGTAAATACTGAGACTGTGTCTAAATCCTGAACATTAATTGGACGACTATTCCATAACTTTGGGGCTTTGTAAGAAAAAGCTCTGCCCCCTGCTGTAGTTTTCATAATACAAGGTACTAACAAACAGCCTGCATCCTTTGATCGAAGTAGGCATGACAGATCGTAAGACACTAGTAGTTCACTCGGATACTTACGGCGTGAAAAGCATTTAATGCTTTATATGTCAATAGTAGTATTTTAAAATCGATGCGAAATTTCACAGGGAGCCAATGCAGTGTGGATAAGATAGGGGTGATGTGCTCATATCTTCTGGTTCTAAATGATTTAAAGTAGATTTTAGAGCTTGGCTGAGATCTGCTCATTGAGCTCATTGAGGTTGGGTGAGAAGACTAGTGTAGAAGGGGGTGCAGCCTTGATCCAGTGGGGTTCGGATCAAGGCTCTGTTCAGGCCACTTGAGTTCTTCCTCTCCAACCTCGGTAAATCATATCTTTATGGAGCTTGCTTGTAAGCAATTTTATGCTTAAAACGTATGCTTATATAATTGTGTCCATATAGTGTAGATAAACCTTACAGGTTACAGAAAAATCATCATTCAATAGTTCTGAAATCGATAAGCTGCAACATCTCAACATCTCCATAAATCCCCCCAAAAAAGGCAAAAACACTTTTATGTTCACTGTATACTACAGAAACGTCCTCTGTTCTTCTCCAAAGGTAACCAAAGCTGAAACCTGTGTTGAGGTTCCAACTACAATGGAGTTTAAAGTGACCGGTATTCAGGAAGCAGTGGTCACGATTTATGATTATTATGAACCAAGTACGCTCTTCCACCTTCTTTTCATTCAGAAAAGTGCTCAGTCTAGCATTCACACCATAGATTTGAGTGTCTGTGGCTCTTTGCATTCTCACATTTGTTTCACTTCACAGCGAGAAGGACAGTCGGGACATACACATCCAAGATCAGAGAAGACATGCCATTTTGTGTTTTCTGTGGGAAGGACTGCTCTCAGTGTGAAGATTTTGGGAACACTGTATTTGATGGTATTATTTCCTCACACCATCACCAGGGTTTGGTTCAGAGCCTGGCTTTGCTGCTTCTCATCACCTTCTCACTCTTTATCTAGATAAGAGTTGTATTTTGTTTATGTCGAGGAAAAAAGAAGCATTATAATATATAAAACATGCGTTATTAAAACCATTTTCTGACTGGATTTGATTAGATAATTAAACATTGTAACTAATCATTTGTATAAATGCTACTGTAAGTTTGATTGTTACTTTAATAGTTAGGTGTATTGCTGCATCTTAAAAATACTCACATAGCCTATACAGATGTTTATACTCCTTCTATAAATTTTTACATTCCTAAATATGAGCAGCAATGATTGAGAAGTGTAGTGTAAAAAAAATTGTATTTGGTTACTTACAAAATAAATATTTACTATAATACATGTCGTAACAAAGGAATATTGTCTGAATATGCATTATTCGTTTTTCATTCTAGATATGAATATTTCAGATATTTCATTCAACATAAAAGTTGGCATAACTAGTATCCCAGAAACTTTAAAAAAATGTACATCCTATGAGCTGAATATGCCTGAATCCCACCACCTGATGCACAACACACATCTGGCTGACAGTATGCAAATAAATTTGTGTGCACAAGTGACAGGCGATCATTGCTAAATCAGAAACCTGAAGGTATGTGGGATTAAAGTACAGCAAAAATACAGTATGGTGAAACATTTCTCATTCTACTATAATTAGCATTAATTGAGAAAAAATAATGCAAAATTTGAAAATTAAAAAGTCTCCCAAATGATTAAATATTACCTAGATACATTACTCATTCACACTCATATTCATTCTCTATTCCACTTATCCTGTACTGGGTTTACAGGAAGCCTGTAGCCTATCTAGGAGAATTAGCTGCACACACCCACTCACACACTCATAACTGGGAATTTGGAAACACCATTTTGCCTAATCTGCATGTCTTTGGACTGTGGGAGGAAACCAGAGTTCCAGGAAAAAAAATGAAGCATGGGGAAAACATGCAAACTCCACGCACACACACCCGAGGCGGGAATTTAACCCTCGACCCTAGAGGTGTGAGGCCAGAGTGCTAACCGCTAAGAGAAAAACCATAATCTGCTACATTAGACAGAGTTAGAAGAAGATAATGACACATTTTGCTTCCTTTCTTTTGTATTAATACACTTTATTAAATTGTGTTAGCTAATTTTTTTTAACTTATGACCGGGCACTGATGCAGTTACTTGCCTGGTGGGCTCAGGTATAAATTTACGATTTTGTCCACCTTAATTGGCCAAAATAGGTTGTATAGTTCTCCTTTGAAGTCAAGAAAGATTTTGTGAACACAAATAGAAAAAAGACTCTCTCCACATGGTGAGTTCCTGACTTGGAATGAATCACTTTAATGTCTGGGCTTTCTAAGACATGTTTATAGCCAGAGACTGATGATGAGAAGAACCTAGAATTAAAGGAAAAACCAAGGGCAAAGACTAAAAAGACACTTTAGTTATATATCTGTATATATACACT
>JAQQZT010000020.1:12734902-12754115 GCA_030068275.1 Clarias platycephalus | reverse complement strand
GCTCGGCCAATCAGCTCTCTCTAGACCTCCGGCTGTGAGAGGTTACAGCATCACCCGGGAACCGAACCAGTGATCTCTGGATGATAGGGCGAGCACTTTAGAAAGGGCGAGCACTTTATCATTCAGTGTTTTCTTAAAAAGAAGGAATTAACTGATAAGCTCAGCAACAGCAAAAGACCAGGAAGACCACAGAAGACATGGCTGCAGAATTCTGTCCATGGTCCTTTCACAACATCAACCCTGGTCAAGAACACTCTTGGGCATGTCATTGTCAAAGTCTACTGTCGGAGACAGCATTGGTGCAACTTGACAACAAGGTGCAAACCACTGGTAATATTCAAGAACAGAAAGGCCAGATTAGGCTTTGCCAGAAAACTGAAGACTGATGAAAACAAAATTAACTTGTACCAGAATGATGGAAAGAGGAAAGTATAGAGCAAGAAAGGAACAGCTCATGATCCAAAGCATACCACATTATCTGTCAAACATGTTAGGTGCAGTGTCATGGCATAAGCATATATGGCTTTATGTTTATTGATAACATGACATATTGCAGATATATAATTACCCAAAATATACAGTGAAAGTTACTAAAGAAAAGAAATAGCTTTTTCCTTACTGGCCAAGTCAGTCACCTGCTCTCAAACCTGTAGAACATGTTTTTATTTCACTTACTGAAGACAAGTCTAAAGGTAAAAAGACCCACTAACAAGCGGAAGCTAAATGCAGCTGCAGTAAGGGCTGACAAAGCATCTCAAGGGAGGAAACTCAACATTTGGTCATGTTCACAGTTTCCAGACTTTCATCCGAGTATTAAAGGCAAGCCTTATGATTGTAATTATGTTAGTTTGTTCCATATATTTATATTTATCCCAAAACAGGATTTGTGGTTATAAAAATGGCTTTAATTTCTGAATGGTTGATGCCACACTTTTGTTCAATTCCTTGAATTAAAGCTGAAGGTCTTGAATTTCAGATTCAATGTGGTGGTGTGCAGAGGCCAACTGCCAAAAAACAAAAAACAAACTATATTTGTTTCAAAATTTCCTCTTTCCTACGCTTTCCTGTAAATGACTCATGTTTTTCAGTCCCATGTCAATTTTAAGTCTACGCCAACCATCCATCTAGGAACGTCTGTAGTCCAACTAGGGACCGTGAAGGCCAATTTTGACCATTTAAGGCAAATGGTGATTACCATTGTATTTATTCCCATTTTAACAACCATGGCATTCACACATTACGGGCATGTTGGGAACGGCAATTAGCCTAATCCGCAGTCTTTGGACTGTGGGGGAAACTGGAGTACACGGAGGTAACCCACCAAGCACAGGGAGAACATGCAAACCTCATGCACACAGACCCAAGGCGGAAATTGAACTCGGACCCTGGAGTTGCAAGGTGACAGTGCTAACCGCTAGCCCACCATGCCGCCATGAAGGCTATTAAATGTTTATATTGTCTTACAGCTTTGATACAGCTATCACTGACAGTTATTTGTGTCAATTTATTCTTGTTCTGAGTTCAAAAACAATTTCTTTAGTTTTCTTGTGTTTAATTACCAATTGTTTAATTTTCCATTAAGAAAATGAAACCAGTCAACAAACTAATGCTCTCATTAAGTACTTCACTTCATCTTCAGTGCTCAGACTAATACAGTAATTGCTGTATCATCTGCAAAAGGCTAAATCAATGACAACAAAGTCAAAAACTATTATCCAGAATGGTCAAGAAACAATCATGCAAAACTGTTAATAGGTTCAATTTAGGGAGGGCAGTTGAAAATGCCTAAACAGCATTATTTCTGGGGCCTCCGGCACATCACTGTTGGGTATGAGTCACCACTCACTAACAAGCAGCAGCTGAAGACAGTTGCGGTAAAGGCCTGACAAAGCGTTTCAAGGGAGAAAATTCATTATTTCAGGGGGAGAAAACTCACTCGGTTTTTTTTCCTCTCAATAATTGAGGATTTCTGACATGATTTTATAACACCTTAAAAGCAGTGTAACTATTGTTTTATTGCCATGTTGTATTGCCAAACTTTTTAGTAGGCTTTGTGAGGACTGAAGGCAAATAATCTAATAAAAACAGTGCTATATCTTGATGTCATTTATTTCCAGAAACAAAAAATCCACTTCTTCTTTTCAGGTCCAAAAGATTTGATATGAGTTTGGATTGTTCTGAATATTCTGCAAAGTAGAAAATGTAAGTTTATTAAAGATAATTAGTTACAGATCGACGTGTGCTGTTGTTCTTCATGATGCTGCTAATGATCTCATTGCAGGATATTTACGTTGCTGTGCAGTTAGAAAAAATCGTGATTTCACTGCATTAGGAAAGCATACAGAGCAAACATAATATCATTGATGAGAATTATTATCCATGCAAATGGAGCAGAACAAATGCTCTCCGTGTCTCATGATTCATAATGCTTGTTTGGGAATCTCCATTTTAATATGTTTTTGGCTGAACACTCAACTATTTAACAGCTATAACTCTTGACCAAATTTCTTGTGGATTGTGAGATTAAGAGTGCTTCCACTTGGAAATTAATTTTAATGATCTTTAATGAGCATTTAACTTTAATATCACTATTCAGATTCATCTTATTTGGCAGCAAATTAATTTAAATATTATTAATCTTCTTAGCTTGTAGAATAAGTAAACAGAGACCAGGAACCAGACATGGCCTTAGCCCTGTCTATAATGTTGTTTGCATTTCTAGTATAATTACCCCTAGTCATCAAAGCAAGTAATAAAAACATTGTCTGGGGCGATCATCTCACATGGGGATTTTGTTAAAGCAAGCCCAGTCACTCTATCTTTAGTTTGGTCAATGGCTGAGGGAATGTAGCCTTAAAATCCCTTCCCTTGCTACAGTACGTAGACATTCAAATTAATCCAAATCAATTATCAAGGTTAGGTGACACAACTGCTCTACTTAAAGTTTGCATTAGATTCACTCAACCAGCACACAAATCAACAATATGCTTTTGTGTACCAGTAAGAACGGAAAAAATGCTTTAACCGTTTCTGCTTTGTAAGACCTTACAGGCAGATTAAATGTCACTTTTAACAATTACATCATGAAGATAATGAGTTTTGCCCCAAAGGTGAAATCAAAGTAAATGTGATCTTTCTTCAACAGGTCTGGGCACTGTCTCCACTTCAGAGATCAAAAACACTTTGAGTCAAGTTCTGACCTCCACCCTAGCTCTTAGGTGATTACTAGACAGAAGACTGACAGATTAGATTTTTCCAAAACATACTAAATATATAGGCATTAACAGCTGCCCACCACTGGACCCTATTTTGCTTGTAATTATTCAGTTCATTTATTAAGATAATTCCTGGAAAACTAGTGATTGTTACAGGACCACCCAAGCTAGTGTAGGTTTTGAGTCCAGTATCGGACAAAGAAATGATTAACATATTTAAAAAACAAAGCCTACCTTAAAGGGACCATATCATGAGATCTTATACTTTCGTTTTCAAAAGTAAACCTAACATTTTAATCCAAAATAGCAAGAGTGTGAGTAGTCACTGGGATAAGGCATCAAGTCGAACTTGTTGTTTTAAGCACAACAAGGCATTAAAATTCGCCCTGAATTTTTTTTGAGACATAAGGTAGAAGGTAAATCTGTAAACATGCATTAAAAACATTGCAGTAACTTTAGATGACTATAATCTGGCTCTGCTGTAATTATTGCCATCCACTGAAGGTTTATGGATGTTCCAGAGTTTCCTTTTTTCTCTCTCTCGTTGCACTTAAAGATCAAAGCTGCTCATCTAAATGCTTACAGATCAGTGCTTAATTATAACAGCATATAATCCTAGCCCATACAACTGCGTAGTTCACCTTAACACAACAAGAGAAATCTTTTCATATGATAAGGTAGGCTTTTTTTTAAATAATTTTTTTTAGATATGTTAAACATTTCTTTATCCTAGATACTGGACTCAAAACCTACACTAACTTGGGTGGTCCTGTAACAATCACTAGTTTTCCAGGAATTATCTTAATAAATAGACTGAATAATTACAATCAAAACAGATTCTTTTCTAAACCAGAAAATTCTATAAACCCAAATAACGATTACTTGAGTGAATTATTAGGTTTATGATTGCATGCAAAATTTAGCTGCAAGGCACCATCTATATTACATTTTTAAAAATGATTACATGAGTTAAGTGTTTTGGTTTAGTCAAGAAAACATGTGTAGTTTCAACGAAGAATCTTTTCCCCGAAGGCAATCTTCCTGATTTCACCTTTTTTTTTTTAATTCCTTTTTTTTTTTCTTTTTAAGAGCACAGCACTCTAAGGGGCACTTTGGGTTTGTCTCTCTGATGGAGCCATTCCCGGGAGGGTGTTCCTTTTTCAGAACCCTCTCTAGAAAGCTAGACTTGTTGACTCTCCCTGAATTCCAAGTTTTATGTGGCTTATTGTCTATAAAATCAAATTGACCAAAAAGTAAATTGTCACTGAAGTTGCATGTTAACGCAACCAAATAAACTAACACTAAAATAGTGTATTTTTCCTTGTAAAATAAATATAATTGCCTCCTTTTCTGCAGCAGTTGCAATCTGATGTCAGTCTATAATTTTATTAATCAATGAATAAAATTACTTTTAATTTGCATCATTATTTTATAAACTTTGAAATTGCCTTGGCTTTACATTTTTCTCTGGGAACTGTTATTTTGCTGGCAGGCTTATATGCTTATATGTCCAGCGTATTTGACTTAATCTTATATATTCTGTCTAGAACAAAATGATTGGTAGTCGTAATGGGACCAAAGCAATTTATGTGCATTTAAAATCCATGATGCCTTGAATCCAAGTCAATATGCTTAAACAGTTGATCATACATTTACCTTTAGTTCTAGCACAATGATGCTAAAAAAAAAGCGTTTTTTTGTGTGTGAATCGTTCACGGTAAATCGGTATCAATAGATCAATAGCAACAGTCACTACAGTCACATACATATATAGAAATTAATAGTTGTTAGTTCACTAGTCAAGGAAAAGTATCATTTAATCAGGAGTTTTCTGTGCAAGAATTAAGAGATGAAGGAAAACGCTGGATATTTTTACCTTATAATGATTTAGCATAATAGTTTTAGAAAATTAGTTTTAGGTTTAGATTTGATAAGTGAAAAATGTGCACTTCTGCATGGTATTTACTTAATTTATCTCCAAATAAGGACATGTGGTAATGGTGAAAATGAATTAAAAGAAAATATATTTTTCACATTATAGTATAAAGATTATGTGCTTATCAAGTCTTTGTAAAATTAAGCAATGGTTAGTAGGGTTGGGTATCGTTTGGTGTTTTATGATACCGGTGCCAAACTAATACTAATAACTAATACCTAAACGGTGCCTGAACTGATATACACATTGACTAACTTTTGCGCATCTGCAAAATAAATGCTGGATGAAGTTTAGCAATGTTCCTAAGATAGAAAAGTAGACAAAAAGTACCTACCAATATATTGGACTTACAAACGAACGGTCGGAATGAAACTACTATATATGAAGGGGACTGCAGCAGTTGCAATCTGATGTTTTATTTTACCTCTTAAAGTTATAATATCACACAACAATTATGTGCATCCTATGCTTCACTTAGCCTGAAAATTTCTCATGTCAGGTTTGGAAATTTAGGTTTTCTTGGATTCAAATAAAAGAAATAAAAAATTTATATATTTGTTTATAAATAAATTATAAATAAGTAATCTATAATAGCTCATAGTCACTGAGTATATTAACTGACTCTCAATAATGTTATATACACTGTTATGTACGGATTCTTTATGATTTTATTAAATTATTTGTTAAAATATGATATAAAACTGTTCATAAAAAGTTGAAGTGGTCAGCCAGGCAAGTCTTACCCCTAGGATTATTGGTCAAAATAAATAAATTGTAAAGTATGTTACTCAGCAGTGTACATAATCAGTCAGAAATAAATTGTATTGTTTAACTTTTGCAACTTGTAGATATGTTACACAAAAGGAATTTGCTATTTGTTCTATTGAGAAAAAACATTGTTTTTGTACATTTTACTTATGTGAAATGTACCTCAAATGATAGAATGACTTGTGTATGATATATACAGTACTATAGGCTGCAAGGTTAAAGAGTTCAAGGTTCCATGTCAGCACTGAACATCTACTTATGCAGCAAACACTAAACGTCAGGAGCTTTATAGGTCTAATGAAAGGTTAGGGTATCAGTTTACAGTGTTCTCCATGTGTTTCTGGGCTTTACATTTCCTGTTTTGTGTTTTGATTGTTTTCTGGTGTTTCTCATCTACTGCATTATCACAGTCATAATATAAGGACCATCCTTCTTAGTTCTCAATGTCTTATGTTGAAAATTGTCCAGAGGTTTGGGTTGTTACGGTTAATGATTTATCTCCATTTGGTTCTAAGATTTATGCTAAGTGCTAATGCTAGTGACAGTCCATAGCAAGGTATTTTGCTACAACATATGTTAATGTAGTAAATATCTTTCTTAATAAAGATATACCCACACTTGGGGTGAGCTAGTGTAACACCATTTCCCATGTCAAGGAGAGCCGTAAGCTCTCCCAGTATGGACCCACTGCATTAGAGCTGGGTTAGCGTCATCGTCACTATGGTTGTTGGCCCAGACCCTTTGAATGGTGGTGAATGTGGTTGATTCAGGTACAGTGGGCATGGGCTTATCCCTCAGAGGCTCCAGCGGAGGTGGGCGCAGTACTGATTCTTGTTGCAAATGTGGGATTACACAGGGAGGGCTTCTTTCCAGCAGCCTTTTCTTCTCATGGTCAAGTGTGAGCTTGTTCAGCATTGTTCATGAGTGCCCCATTTCTCACAGGGAGGAGAGGGTCTTCATGCACACAGCTTTCCTTCTTTGCAAGGAAGGGAGCGCAAGAAACCAGTTGGTGCTCCAGTTGGGTTCAAGGTGAGACCTGAGGGACATAAACCCCATCAATGGATCTTGGTGGCTACAGTGGAGAGGCTACAGTGGAGAGGCTACAGTGGGCTAAAACCTCCTTCTGTAGTCGTTCACTTCCTCACGGGCAAGGGCAAAGTATGTTGACCTCCTTCCTGTTCAGGGGTCTTCTTGAATGTTTGGAAGTATGACACGTGTGGTGTGAGCTTGCTGAGGAGCGGTTAGGTCTTCCTGTGGGGCTTAAATAATGGAACACCAACTTCACCACATTGCTGTAGCCTAGTGAGCTCAGTTCACTTGGAGCCCCTGAGTTAGCTTGGCCACATGTTTCACCACAGTCATAAAATGGGAATAAATACAATGGTAATTGTGCAATGGTATATATGCATAGGTAAGAAAAAAGAACAATACAGTTTTGAGATGTATTCAAGATAATAAGGCATCAGTTGTTGAAGTGGTTTAACAGTGTAGTGTATAGTTTAGCAGTGTGATGTTTGTGTGAAAGAAGATAGACCTGAATTTGCTGGTTCTGGTGCAAATGTTTCTTGCTTGGAAGGAGGTCAAAAATTTGTGCCGTGGGTGGAATTAGTCCCTGATGATGCAGTGCGCTCAGTGAAGATATCTGCTGTGGTGAAAGTGTTCAGTGGTGGTAGTTTGGTGCCAGTGATGTGCTGAGCGATTTCAACTACACTTTGCAGGGCTTTTCTTTCTGACACAATGGAGCTGCCATACCAGCACTGGATTGGATGGTCTCAATGGTCCAATGATAAAAGCTTTAAAAGATAGGTAAACTTTCTTTAGTCTCCTCAGGGAGTAAAGATACTGTTGCACTTTTCTAACTAGAAGCAAAGTGTTATGGAGCGAGGACAGATCCTCAGAAATGTTCAGTTCCATTGATATAGATGGGAAAATGTCCACGGAATTTGTCCATTGATTTTTGATCTCTAGAAATCCACAATGAGCTACATAGATTTTTTTTTTTCTGTTTACATAAACATAAAAATAATCTGATCAACCATGAACGAGCAACAAACTGCATGCATTTTAGCAGCAATCACTTGAAGAAATGATTTCATGTATAACTTTATCAATCTCTCACATCATTTTGGTCCATTCTTCTTTATGCATGGCTTCAGTTTATTAAGGGTTTTGGGCTTTATTCACTTCTTAACAGCTCTGTTAAGGTCTAGTCACAATATTTCAACTGCGGTCTGGACTTCCTTCCAAAACTTAGATTTTTTTTTTCAGCCATAAATCTGATGTAGATTTACTAGTGTGCTTTCGATCATTGACCTGCTGCATGACCCAATTTTGACAGTGGGTATGAGGTGTTTCTGCTGAAAGTCTGTTGCTGGACATTAAGGTCAAACAACTCCACTTACTGTAGGTTTCATCTGTCCATAGGATATTGTTCCAGGAGTTTGGTGGTTTGTTCAGGTGCAGTTTTGCGAACCTCAGTCGTGCTTGCATGTTCTTTTTAGAAAGAAGATGTTTTTACTGCCAACCCTTTCAAGCAAACTGTACTTGTTTAATCTTCTTCTAATTGAGCTTTCACTTTCATATGCTCAGTAAGGTGTGTAGGGTCTAAGATGTTGCATATTGGTTTTTTTTTGTTTCTCTGAACATATTAGTTTGAACATGATTGATTTATTCTTAGAATGGTCACATGCAATCTACTTTTACATTTTTTTTTTACAATTTTTTTTATTTTACTTGCAAGTTCAACATTGGTTTGTACACTTTGTATATCCACAAATACATAGGTAGTTGGGAAACAAGTAGGTTGACTAGGTAGTAGACTGTAAGACTTGTATGGTCACTGAATCAGTGATTTTGGTTCTAATACATTAACATTGCCCAAAAGGTAAATGAGACGGGATTATGAGGGTTTTTGACTTTGTAATTTTTGGGTTATCATAGAGATGTATATTTTCTAGTGGTGTTATTCACCAGAGATAATAAAGATGAACAACATATAGTGACCATGAAATTTATATCTAGCTGCCTCTTTCAGAAACGTTTCAGGCAGAACACTCCCATCCTACTCCCGCATGCTCCTATCAGCATTTTGCCTACTTCCCTCATGTGAAATTCCACAAAGGGGAGGTCGCCAGATTCAGCAGCATTATAATATGTGTTCTGGGGGATTTCCTTTTGACAGCCCCTATGGTGAACATCTGAGCTCCATATGAGGGTTTCTAAAGTGAATCAGAGCTATCAGATGTTATTGCAGATGTGCTGAGAAGTGATAGATAAATGCTCCCTCTAAATAAGCTTCAAAGTTGGCTTTGTCACTGTTTACATATTGCATCACATTGTATAGATTTATTGACGTATGCATGGAACCCCAAAGTGTTTTCTTGGGTCAGACATTATAAAACACTCCAAACAAGAATGTAAACACCGGTGCTTTGTCAGATTCTAACCAGGAGGTCCAGGCATTCTGTCAGTAATTACGCTGAGTAGAGGTGACGGATGAGATTTATGCTCCTCCTCTTTTTTTTCCACTACATTGTTGGCCAGCTGTGTGTAGCCAGACTATACTCATCTTTTAAATACTTAGTTAGAACTATTGCTGGCAGCACAAACAGTTCTAGATCAGTGGAGATGATGATGGAGACAATGATTGGCGATGAACTCAGCTCAACTCTGGGTCAAGAGGAGAAAGAAATTAGAAGTAGAATCTTTCTGCATGATAATAATGTGAGTGAACTTCTGGACCTTATGTGAAGCTCGGTTTTCATGTCTCCAGTCTGTGGCAGCATGTCGTGCCGTGGCTTTATTGTGTTTAATTGGTTTATATCTGCAGGGAGAAGAGCACAAGTGAGTGATGTAAATGGTTTAGTAAGATACTGCTCGAACTTGCCTAATGTCATGCCTGGGATCTGGAGGTTTCTGAAGCAGGGCCGTGATTTTCCCGATGCAGTGTGAACCTCCAGATAGAGCAGACCAAACAGAGGTGACTCATTGTTGTTGTGTGTACCAATTTAGGACATGCACATAACTTCGGGTGATGCTTGCTTAGATACATTAAAAAAAATAATTATGTTCACCATCAGTTGTTTGTTTATCTACACACTATTCTCTCTACTCTCTCTCCCTTACTCCATCCTGCCTTAGTTTCATCATGCTCCTGCACCCTGATCGTTCCCTGCACCTGTAGGTATTTGTTTTCCACACCTATTCATTTGGGAAAAAACATGTACCAAACATGTGAGTTGTACTAGACAAACGCGTAGCTATTATGCAGCACCATCCTACAAATTCGAACCAAACCAGATGCCATAGTTTGATGTGATTCTTACCCAATAACTCTAATCATGAATTTCAGTTTTTCACGGTGGTGGCACGGTGGCTTAGTGGTTTGCACTGTCACCCAGCACCTCCAGGATCCAGGTTTGATTCTCCAGGATCCCTCAGGTCTGTGTGCATGGAGTTTGCATGTTCTCCCCGTGCTTGACGGGTTTTCTTCCGGGTACCCCGGTTTCCTTTCACAGTTCGAAGTCATGCAGATTAGTCTAATCCGCGTCCCCAAATTGCTCGTAGTGTGTGAATGTGTTTGTATGTGTGTGCCCTGTGATGGATTGGCTCCGCATTCAGGGCGTACCCCACCTCATGCCGTAATTCTCCTGGGGAAGGATCCAGGCTCCCCGCGATCCTGTATACGGTATAGACGATGAGTGAGTGAGTTTTTCAAGGTTGAGGGAGTACATACTGCATACTGTCACCTTTTGCAGTTTGTGTAACACCAGCATCATTTTAACAGGAGTGGGGAAAAGCTAGCTCACTGCCTGAAAGTTAGTACATCACACTCATTATTTTGCACTGTTTAGAACTTGGTGTAATTTTCATTTAACGACAGGTCCGGGCTTGTGACTCATTTGTTTAATCATTTAATATTGTGTAAGACATATATTGCACCACTCACCTGTTGAGTGTATTAGGAAATGTACAGTTTAATGATAAGATTAAGGCAATTTTTTTGACCAAGAGTAAAGTGAGATGGAGCTGGAGATAGAGACCCAAACTGAGCTCATGTCTCTGGAATAGCTATAAGATAACATCATTAAGAGCTTTCATGCTCATTTGCACAGAGGTTTTGCAGTACACTGGTAACCCAATACAACATCATCTTACTGTGTGCCTCTGTTCCGTTCTTAATGCTTTCGATGAAAGCCAGTCCGTATGCTGACGTAATGTACCCTCTTTGTAACCGGAACACTGATTTATTGTAGTCATTTTAAGTAAAAATACATTCTGATAATATGGCACATGGAAAATGTGCTTGCCCAGACTACTTGATCATTGTTAGCACCTGTCTTAGTTTTACTTTAGTGTTGAACCGTAAAATATTTATGGTTTATTCTTTCCAAGTTTTCCAAGTTTTCCTTTTGGATTTTGTGTCCTGTGAAGTTGTTGGACATTGATTATTTGGTATAAGTCCATGATGATATCGAATTGCATTTGAATGTATTGAAATTACCATTGTCATAATAACAACCTGGTTTGATAACAATGACCAATTGCACTTAAATTGCTCTTTACCCTTCAGTGAACCCCAGAATTTTAAAGCCATAGTAAAGAGTGTACCCTTTCAAAGCATAAATGCAATTTATCAGCCCCGGCAAAAGTGATAAAATCCCTTTCTTCAGAAAAGAACAGTTTTATTTGTTTCCCCGCTGACTGTTATATAAGGATCACTGGTTTAACGCGTGTTATCTTAATGTATTTCTGTTAAGAGCAGGAAAATCCTCCATGAAATGTAAGCAGGGATTAGGAGTTATTTTGCCCTTCATTTTACCTTTTGTTTGAACCGTGGTAGCTCAATGCTTATGGTTCTGCGGAAAATTCTTTGGCAAGACCCTTAAACACTCAACCGTCTCATTTGTTGGATAGGATTGCTTTGACTGCACTCTCAATTGTAAGCAACTTAAAGCAGCAACTTAACAATAAAATCTCTTGCTAAAATGAATAAATATAAATGTAATGTAAGCATTGATTTCAATGCCTGGTATGATTTAATGGCTTAATCCTCCAACTTTGTAAACATTTTAGATCCATTGACTTTCATTTACTTAATAACTTCTAATAGCTGTATTCACCATATTGCCACATTATTTCACAGGCGTTGGTGTTTAGCTGTTCCAGTACCTGAGGTGGTTCTCTAACCTTTTTCAACAAAGCTACAGTATGCAAACTGTACAAGAGCTGAGGTCCTATTTTCCACCCATTAAATATCGGAGCCTGCAGACGGTCCTCTGGGATAACTGCTACGACTGGGCTTGTATTGGACATGTTCTTGTGATGCTTAAGGCTCTTTGCTACTGAAGATTAAAATTCCAGAAATAATGGTTTCCATATTTTAGATCATTTTTCACAAGTGGGATTTCAATGTAGCAGTGTTTAGACATACTTTGAAATTGCTCGAATTAAATTTTTTGTCAAGAACTCACTTTTATTGAAAATGTCCCTGCATTCTCACCAATGGGGGATAAATCCAATTGTATAATTTTTAAAAGTTTGTTCTCCCCATGTTTGGTGGGTTTCCTCTGGGTACTCCGGTTTCCTCCACAATCCAAAGATTAGGCTAATTGGTGTCCCCTGTAGTGTGTGAATGTGTTTAAGTGTTGATGGGGGGGTTCTACCAAGGTCGTCAAAATGGGTATAAATACAATGGGCACCATTGTCCTCCACGGTCCCAGGTTGGACTCCAGAGGTTCCTAGATGGATGGATGGATGGATGGATGGAAATTTCCTGTAGTGTGTGCCTGAGCGCATGAGTGTGTGTGTGTGTGTGTGTGTGTGTGTGTGTGTGTGTGTGTGTGTGTGTGTGTGTGTGTGTGTGTGTGTGTGTGAGCTCTGGTATGTATTGGCACCCCATCTAGGGTGTATCTATCATAATGCCTCTTAGATCAGCTTCAGGCCTCGTGCAACTCTGTACAGCAAGCGATATAGAGAATAAGTGAGAGAGTGTGAGTGAGTATTGGAGCATATTATTACAACACTGGCAGAGATTAAATACAACAAGCATGATTATTCTATGACAATAACCAGGGCTAATCCTAAGAATCCTTAAGCAATCCTAAGAATTTTATCTTTAGCAGAAATTCAAATGACAGGTACAGTATATACTGCATTAATGCATTCTCCTATTGCATTTAAATTTTTCTCATGCCCTCTTATTCCAAGGCACATGTACCAGATTCCGTATAAATGAAGCCTATTAAAAAAAAAGTAATAACAACAGTGTGTTATTCAATAAACTCTATTTTTATAAGTACTGCAAAGGAGTCTCCTGTGTCAACACTTTTCTTCCTTATGGAACTCCTCACTCCTCCATGACTTACTTGTTTCGCTGTAACATGACACGATGTTTATGTTGTCTTCAAGAAAGCAAAAAGGAGGCTGGTGATGGACATAACGCTTAACACCGCTACAGTATAAGTTATTGCAGTAACTTATTTTCTTAAAGAGATCTCACAACTAGAAACATATAACATGCCATTTGTTGCTAACTGAAAAAAAGTAGATTGTTAACATATTATTGTCATATAGGAAGAATTAAGGGAAGTGAGTTATTCTTCCTATATGGTATTGGAAAACAGTTTGTTTTATTGAAAAAATGCCGCGTTATCTTTCTGAGTGAGTCCTGTTTGAGTAAGGTATAAAAGGAATGTCTCGATCTCTTCTGTTCCAGACACAATTTATGCAAAGAACACTTTCGTGATGTGCTGCTGAGACAATGTCTGGAGGCTGTCTGGTTTTACCAATGTCAGAAATCTCCTTGCAGATCTTTCCGTCCACAGTGAAACACTCAAAACAAGGATGCGTGCCACAGGATGACGTAAGAGCTTGTGGTGACTGCAGTAAAATACGAGACCTTGGATATCTCATTATCTATTTCTGCCCAATATCTCACAGTAAATTGTTACCAATCACCTAGTGCATTTTAAAGCGATTGAAAGTTCTTTAGAAAAAGTGTAATTTTTCATCATTTCACCCAAGACAGAACACATCAGGCAAACAAAAATCATCCCAGTGGAAGGGAACGACAAACTGATATGTCAGTGATAATTAAAAAAAAAGGGATCTCTCTCCTCCTCTCCTCTACTTGATTTCAATAATTTCAATAATTTCAATTGTTTGGTTGTATGTGTTTTCCAGGCAAGTGCAAGGGGTTTTGTTGACTTGATATGGTGGGAAAAAGTGACTCAAATACTTTCCTGTAAGTTCATTTGGGACTGTGGAAATTTCTGAGTCGAAACGTGTCAAAAGAAATATGGCACATATTTCCTTCTTCACCTGACTTTAATGTGAATGTGAAGCTTTGTTGTGTGTATTGAAGACATGGGCTGCCAGGCTCCAACTCCAGCTCAGGTTTGGACCTGAGGAATTTTTGCCCTGAAGTCTTACAACTTATGTCAACCTGAGTTGCTGCAAGGAGCTCTGTAATTTGGAAGGGGAAAAAAAGTGTGTTAGGGCATTGACAGGAGGAGAGTTACGCGCTTGCTCATGTTGAAATGTTGAGCTCCTGGTGTCAGTGTTTTTGTGAGAAACATATTTTTTAATTTATAAATGTAGTAAATATAGATGGCCAAAACACAGTATTGGTGCTTTTTTAAAAAAATGTTATCCATATAATATGGATAGAAAATGCGTGCGCCAAAGAAGCCACCTCTGAAGTTTATGCAACATGGAAGTGACCAAGCTTGACTCCCTAAAAATTTCAAGTTGCTAACTTCAGCTGTTTTGGAGAGATGATTTTACAGTATATGTGCCCCAAAAAATAGCCATTTTACAGCGTTATAATGTCTCGCTTCAAACAATATAAAAAAATTATAATTATTTATGTTTCTTTTTAATGCTAAAATTACCTTCTAGAAGTATATGATCTGTAAAATTGTTGCTTAAATAGGTTTTTGGTAAAAGCTTAAAATGCATAACATCTGTAGTGTCCGTAACCATGCCAAATTCATGCAATGTTTTAACAATGTAGCATTTTAGAATAAGACAGTTTTTCAGGTTTATGTCTCTTCTTGTGAAATCTAAATTGGCCAAGTTTCATTTTAATTCATTTTTTCATTTTAATTCTAAAAAGTTACAGACACTACATAAAAGGGCATGAAATTGTATTTAGCAAATGTGTTTCGCCATGCATATGTTTTTGCATTTTGGTCAGGAAGGTAAACTTTGCTAAGCTTGAGTTCAAAAAGAGAAGGTAGAGACTGTGAAGTGAATTGTATAATGCTTCTCACAAACATGGCATGCACATGTTCATCGTATGGTGTGAGTCAAATGAAAAATGAAAGAAGGGGAAAAAATGCACAGATACTGGTTGTCAAAATGGTGATGATGTCATAAGTCTGTATGATCTGTCTGTTCAGGACACTCCTTATTTGTCAGTTGCAATTAGAAGATTAAAGATCTTGCAGATCAGCAGGAGGTTGATGAGCTGCTTTTAAACTTATCTCCTACGGCTTCTCTGCGGAGAAGGAGAGTTGGAAGAATGCGGAGCGCTCGGCCCAATAGAAGAATGGTGGGCTATCAGCAGAACACATGCTTGCTTCAGTCGGAATCACAAAACAGGTTAGGTAATCATTTTACCTGACATTTTTGGGTAGTTCACGGAAGTCACAGTGTGCTTCTTGGTGTTACCGTATGAATCACCACATTCTGGCAATTATAACAAGGTTAATATTAAATATTAATGGCCTGGAAAAGTACATATCTTTTGAATATTTCTGACACTTCATGAAATCAGGATAGGGTTTCACTGGATTGTCTTCCTTGTAATTTATTCACCTTTTTTTCTGAGAAGTAATCGAGTCAACTTTCCAAGTACTCAAGCAGTACCTTTTTATAAAAATACATATAACT
The DNA here is from genome assembly GCA_030068275.1 of Clarias platycephalus. Classification (NCBI taxonomy): domain Eukaryota; kingdom Metazoa; phylum Chordata; class Actinopteri; order Siluriformes; family Clariidae; genus Clarias; species Clarias platycephalus. The sequence continues at coordinate 12,738,299 of JAQQZT010000020.1, read as the reverse complement.
ACCTAGCCAAGCCAATTTAAAACCCAGTAAACAAGACAAATCTTGCTTAGAAATGAGACAGAAAACTATCGAACCTCTCTCAATGGTCTAATATCGACTACCTGGAAAGTCTGAGACTCAAATTAATAACTTTCTAGCGCTTCAAATATTCCGCATGACTTTAATTACAATAAAGGTTACGATTATTTTAGATTCGGTGCATGGATTGAATTGCCGTTATAGTTGCTGCTGCATTTCATAAGATATTAGAGTAATAGATTAAGTAAAAAACTAACTTTTATTTCTAGACCATGTTTAAAACATGTGCTAATGCATTATAAACCATTCTACAGATACTGATTCATAAAGTGCTGTATTTGTGTCTTTTCAACCCACAGCCCACACCACACACATTTTTGTCCTGTAAAATAGATCAATGTGTTAAATTTTATATAAAAGCTTTCACGAAGTAAATTTATGATATATGTTTAATACTGTATATGCTGGAATGCTTTTACTTAGTATTTTGTTAAAAGTCCATTGAAACTATTTCAACCATACGTTTCTCGGGTTTGACGCAAGAGGGCTGGCACACACGGATTTGGGAATCTTCTCCGTGCTTTCTACAGACACTTTGAAGCATTGAAAGGTTTAATGGGCAGCCTCAGTGTACCACTGTCACCACGGCTTTTCCGGTGTTAGTCCTGTATTACCTTGGCTTCTGGGTCAGACCGTTAATGGTTTCTTGTGAAGGAGTGATGGTATTATAAATCAAAAGCCAAACTAACACATGCCTCTCCTCAGTTCTCCTTCAGAATTGTCACCCACAAATTCATGGCTGCATATTGCCAAGGCAGAGAAATATGGAGCAAATCATAATAACATTATAATATGAAACATCATCAGAAAAAAGGCATGCATGCAATGGCAAATAGTACTTTTACATGTAGTCCAATTCACAGATTTCAGTAAAAGGCCTTTAAATATTTCAGCTTCTGATTTATATGGCAGGCACTTCACAGACCCTCTAGATATTTCATTAAAATAGTGACATGATTGTGACAAATTGTGACAGAGGATCAGGAATCTTGCTGTAAAGATTCTGGCATTCTTTGATAGTAATGCTATTTAGTATTTTGAAAAGTAAAAAAAAAAAAAAAGTACTACATAACCTCCATTTGGTTGAGTATATATTAAAAAATTAAAAAAACAATGGTTTAGCTTCATATTCTTTTTATGTTCTTGGGGAATCAGCTTTAGTATAGAATGATAGGATGGGAAGTACCTATTTTTAAACCTGTTCAAAGTAGTTGGTATAAGGCATAAGAATCTAAGGGTCACACAAAATCATCTTTTTTTTTCAAGACAGCCTTCTGAAGAAACATCGGTGGATTTCTTGTTTAAGACTTGATTAGTGTATTTGGTAATTATATTGTTAAGCATATAATTTATTATGACCATGTTACATTTGCCCAGTAAAGCACTCATCATCTGCCAAAAAGGCCAGTAGGTGAAATGAGTGCGTGGGTGTTTTTCAAGGTCCCCTCAATGGATCCAGAGTTCACAGGACCCAAGATGACCATCAGTGGGATTAAGTTGTTTGTGGATAATAATTAGCATCTGGATAATGGGCCAAAATGGCAGTATTTCTGACAAACATATTTAATGCTTTAGTGTGACTTTAGATTTAGACCAAAAGTGACCCACTTCTAAATTCTGTTCTGATCAAAGTTGAGAAACAGCTGTGCTTTGGAAACCAGATTTGGATACTTTCACTGGCTTCATTTCAAAGCATTACCTGTGCCAGATTATAGTAGTAAGTGTGTGCTGATACAGGGATTAAACTAATCTGCGCTATTACAAAACCATTTGCATTTCTCATCCTGATGCTCAGGATTTTCCATTATACAAACCGAACATTATGTCTATGATAAGTTGAAGTAGGCAGCGAGGAAATGGCATGTAATAAAAGAATATATTAAAAAAGGCAACATCTTATGGTAGGCAATGTGGGGAAAGTCCTGTGAGTGCAGTGTCTCCATAGACACTGTGCCTGGCCAGCGCTACCAAACATCCTAACACAGCAAATAGAAGGAATTAGAAAGTGAGCATGCTATTAAAGTTCCGTTGGCCAATGCTAATGTTGTTTCACCACTGGATGTCAGTGTGTCCCAACAGAGATGAATGTCTGCCATTCTGTAGGTCTGATAGTGCTGCCTCATATTGCATTCACATATGACTTCTATTATCTCTGTCTGCCTCTTAATCTCTCTCGTCCCGTATATCCCCATTTCCCAGACATCTTACCATTGGTCCACATAGCAGAACATTCTGACACACTCGTTAATGAGAAGAATGTTTTTTCCACTACAACTATTTATCTTGGTTGACCACATCTGGAAAAATATTATCTTTTAAAAATTCGGAAAGAAGCAACGTGCAGTGACCGAGCATTGCTGTGATGCAGCACCTCTGTGGCTACAAGAGGACCTTTGCACAATTGCAGCATCTTTATGCATTTACTTATACTGATGTTCCTGTTGGGGAAAATTGTAATTCTGCTGTGTGTTGTGTAGAGACATGGGTTCCAGATGCATTCCCTGTGAAGTCATGCTTAAGTGAAATTAAATAAGCTTTTGGCATGATAAAAAAAAAAAAACACACAATATTATTTAGAAACAGGTGTCAAAGTACAAGACAGCCCATGAGATAAATATATTTTAAAGTCATGGTATGAATTTAAAAGAAATACAGTGATTTCCAGTGGTACTGTAGCTTAAGTGTGTAAGCTAAGGAGCAGAAGATTGTGAGTTCAAATTTTAGCACTAAACCCCTGCAGGGCAAACAAGCAACTACCCCAGCAAATTAAATCTAATTTTTAACTTGCTACGAAGAGCGTTACATTCTGCCTTTACAATTCAGTTTAGAGCTCATGATAGATGGATTTACAAGTCTTGCCAGGTGACTGACACAAATTGATGATATAATTACACAGGAATTTGGGCTGTTGTCTCTTACAACTTTTAATAAGTCTTGAGAACTCCATGAAAAAGGCATGCTATTTCCAAAACTCCATCAGAAATACACAATTGCGAATTGTTCTAGGCCAGCTTGAATGGAAATATTTAGCAGCTGTACTTTTGTTTATAACTTATTTGTATGTAAACCAACAAAATCTCTCTTTTTTTACTTCAATCTCTATAACAACCATGTACAAACAGAGAAACCCTATTTTATTTAAGCTATATCAGTATATATATATATTTACATTTACATTTACATTTAGGCATTTGGCAGACGCTCTTATCCAGAGCCTGAATAATTACGCACACCCCACTTTGCAGTTATTTATTTGTAAAAAATGTTTGGAATCATGTATGATTTCCGTTCCACTTCTCACGTGTACACCACTTTGTAT
>JAQQZT010000020.1:12710989-12734802 GCA_030068275.1 Clarias platycephalus | reverse complement strand
TTTGTGGCTGTAATGTGACAAAATGTGGAAAAGTTCAAGGGGGCCGAATACTTTTGCAAGCCACTGTATATATATATGAGTATCAGCATAGGGTGTACAATCTCATCCAAATACATGTAATGTCTCCTGATCAGGGGTTAGACAGAGATTTGGGATTCAGCCTTGTGCTGGAAGCTAGATAGCTTTGTAGCTTTCATTAGCCATGACCAGAACAACACAGACAGTTCAGAGGCAATTACTAAGGAGACAAAATGTTGTTTAAGATGACATAATGCTATCACTTGTGTTTTCTTACTTAAAGTGCTTTCATGACTGATTTTGAATGTGAGGTAGCTGATCTACCATCTTTTCCAGTCCTGCAGACCATACTGACCCACTTTCACCCATGCTGGTGACCATAGGTTTAATTATTGTAATGTAATTAATGATTGTTAGAAATGGGTCCTTAAGGGTCTTGGTTCAATTCCCATCTAAGGTCTGTGTGCGTGGAATTTTCATGTTCTTCCAGTGCTTGATGGGGTTCCTCCGGGTACAGCACGTGTGTGTATGTGTGTGTGATGGATTGGCACCCTTGTCCAGAACCCCTGACCCTGTCCACAGGACAAAGCAGTATAGATCGTGAGTGAGAACACCTGTGATGTGAAGTGATACATACAGTACGAATAACTAATGAATATTTTTGGTCTTCAGCTACATGAAAGTAGGAATTTTATTAAAGCAACTTAAGGATTAATTTCTGACATGGTTTAATTAATGGTTTGCTGGAGATTCTAGTTATTTTTGTTTGTATTGTAGAGCCGTTTGAACACGGTCATGCAAACAAGGCTACAGTTGACCTGTCTGAATTTAAAGGTTAAGATCAGAAACCTGCTCTCACATATTCTATCTAACTGAGTGTGACTGTTGGTTTAAATAACCTGAATGATGCTTTTGCCTTTTCCCAAAACCAAATTCAGAGCTAGTTACAAGCCCGATGTTAACATTGTCAAAGCTTTGGATTTAAAGGGTGTTCACTGTTGGAAAATGCTTTCAGTGACTTTCAACAATTATTTCCAAAAAGTTTTTTTTTTCAAGCATAGGACTAAAAAAAATAAATAAAATACATGCCAAGATTTCAGCAAGGGCTAAACACATGGAAAACATACCAGATCTGCAAGAAAGAAACCAACAGCATCTTGAAAGTTTGAGTTGGTTCCAAGCAGCCTACAAAGGTATTGAAGAACTTTGGAGCACTGAGATAATATAATAGGAATTAAACCTGACAGCTAGCTTCTAGCATGTGTGGTGAGCCTAACCAATGATCTACATTATAATGGAAAATGTCTCACTATGCATTGTGGGAAAATGCTTGAATTTCGTTTAAATTGAGAAAAGCTGCATAACCACTGTTCTGAAAAGCCTTTGAAGAAGCTGTTAAAGTCTGTGGCCACTACCACTAGGAAAGCATACAAAGAGTCCCTAGAGACCAAAGAAGCTTTCTGCTCATGAGAAGATATTTAGAAGACCAAGCAAGCCAAATGGAATTTTGATCAAAGATATACACCAATCTGTCACAACAGAACAATACAAAACATTAAGTCCAGTATTATGCAGGTATTCTTGTGCCACCAGGGCTGGTCTGGCCCCTGTTGGTAGTGGATCCTTTGGGAGCTGTGGGTCACGAGGTGGGGCCTCTGTGGATCGGACTTGTCTGTCTGGGACATCCCATGAATAGGTATCTGGGGAATTTGGAGGGAATCTCTGTAGTTTAGGGAATCATTTGCCTGTTGGGTCCTGTCCGTGGTGAGCTACAGTATGGTGTACTGAGTGTTCTGATGCATTTCAATCATGGCGAGCACATAGTTATTACATTGGCTTTTCTGTGGGATTTGGTCCCTGCAGGTGGACGCAAATTGAGATTAAGATTTAATACAGACATTGCACACCTGACCTCAGATGCAGCTGAAGATTGAGACATTATTCAGAAGTTATGCTAAAGAAAGGCATGCAGAATGTACTTGCCAAAGACAAAGCAAAAATGTCCCAGGCCAAGCATTATTACTATTATTTTATTCATCAACAAGTCAAAATAACGAATGTGTTATAGAACTGCACGTGATACAATTGCACAACTTTAATCAAGTGTTTTTTTAAACAGGTTGGGCACCACTTTAAAATCTGTCAGCACATAATAGAAGACAATCGAAATAATAGTGTGCACTGGATCAAATGCAATTTTAAAAGTTGCCTAATAATGAGAGTGGTAGCCGTGTTGTAAAATTTAACCAGATTTTAGTGATAAAAACAGTTTAGTCATAGTTTCTATTTTCAGCATATCTGCATTTTCTTTCTCTGCTGTTTCCCAAGCTTGTAATAAAATGATTGTGGGTAAACACAATGGTGTACAGTATGTGTGTTTTTTTTTTTTTTTTTAAACCTTATTTAACTTAGGAAATGTCTGGGAACCTCAGAGTCACTGAACTGTACGCAAGGCATTTTTATAATATAATAAATTAAGAACTGCTAAGTAATGTAAACTGGCAGTGAATACAAGGAATAGTTTTTGGTCTAATCTGTGGGAGCTTGGTGTTTCACCTTGTGTCACTATAGTTAAACATTTAAATATGCAAATTCCTGCCTAAATTCCTTTTTTTCCTGGCAACATGTAGGTTTTTGTCTTTGTTTGACTTTACATATATGTTACAGCAGCCTATAAATAAATGCAAATAGACAATGGACATGAATACATTTCCCGATGCTTAAAACATTTCTTGCTATGATTTGTGCTCAATTTAGAGTGTGTATATATAGATAAATGTGCATAATTAGCTCTGTAAAGTTTATTTCACAGTCCACATTGCAGATAGAGTAGCTCACATAAATATTATGTATACAGTAATACAAACTCTACACAAACGATCCCAATTGTAACTGAAAAGGCAACAATCTGACTGAACATGATTTATTGTTTAAGTCCTTATACTGTGTGTTTCACTCATATGAACATTATTGATACACCAGATCCTTGGCATTTACTACAGAATTAGGGTAATAAATGTTATTTTTCGTAATATGACATAAAAAGCTGATGGAAGGATAAAATCATTCTTTTTCTCTGTTCTGGAATGTTCACATTAGGAAAGTTTCCCTTAATAGGGAAAATGCCTGACTTGATAAGATGCTCTAAGTGTGTCACTACAGTCTGTGGGTGTGTGCAGAGAATCTTGTCAGATTTAACTCTCGTGAACTTTTTCTTGGTTTTGCGATTGAGGATAATTTTTTCCCGTACTCTTCCAGTAGCTTTTATTCCATACTTTTATTCTGATGGTTTTATTCCATATGCAGTCACTAGTAATGATTCTCTTTAGGAAACTTCCACTTTCCTTAGAGTATTGGTTCAACTTTTGTTTGTGGATATCCAAACGCTTTCTCCATATTGTGCTACACACTAGGACCACAAAAAACAAATCACTGCATGCTGCATCTAGATAGATAGATAAATGGATGGATGGATGGATGGATGGACGGACAGACAGACAGATAGATACTATTTGTAACTAAGGGTTTGTGAGTACCAAACCTTATTTGTTCAATGTAAATGGCATATTTACTTTAATTATACTAACACTAAACTGACAAAAATGACCAACAATTTTGACATAAAATGTTGCTGTTTGTGCTTTTAACAGCCCTGCAACTCAAAGAACCATGCAAATAATATTTTCTATTAGTTTGTAATATAAATGGATATCAAAATGTTTCGAGAGTCAAGCACCACAGATCCAGTCACTTTTATTGTATGAAACCTGGCAGTAGAATTTGTTATTGACGGTCTGGCCCCTGGGGTTTAATTCTGCCTCATGTGTTAAAGCAACACATGAGGATTACCTGGACGTTCCATACTGTATGACACACCGACAACGGCAGCAAGGTTGTGGATTATTCTCTGATAATCATCATGTGAAGCAAATTGGCTTCAACATATTTGGCGGTTGAGCTCATTGAAGGTCTTCCTGATCTCTTGTCATTTTCCAGTGATGTTCTTCTGTTCTTGAAATGTGTGTCTTTTGGCACACTGACTTATGAAAGTCAGACTAGTTATAAAACTATTGGTTTCATCTCATATTTCTTTTTGAGAAAATAATGTTTTAAGCATTTGAGCCACCACTCTCTAAGATAAACATGTTAACTGTAGCAGAGTAGTAAGAAATGCTTTAATATTGCAACTTTGAATTTTGGTTAAAAAAATTAAAAAAAATAAAATACTGAATCCTGTCACAGCATGTCAGAATTTTTCTCAGAAAAATTATTTGCTCTCAATATTTGTAGTTTAGGCCATTGAGGTTTTACAGGGTTACACTGTATAAATGATAAAATAGTGAACTAAGAATAAAAATAAGAAATCACTGCACAGACATTTAGAAACGAAAAAAAAAAAAAAAAAAAAAACGTAGCATATGTGGTTGCACAACTATGAACACCGCTTTAAAAATACTTTGTTACGCACATTTTGCTTGTCATATTGCACTCAGTCTATTTGGGTTAGAGTCTGACTTAGCACATCTTGTTTTGGATATTTTATTCTATTTTTCCTTGCAAAACATGGCTCAGATTTATCAAACTGTGAGAGGATCTTCTCTGCACAGCTCTCTTGAATTTATCCCTTAGGATTTAATAGCATTTAGATCTGGGCTCTGACTGGGCCATTTCAAAACTCTGATCATCTGCTTCTGAAGTCATTCCTTTAAAATTGGATTTGAGCTTTGTTATTATTCTAGAAGGTGAACATTTCCAAATCCACAGCTTCCTCAGCTGGCTAAAAATGCATTTAGACTATTATCTTTATGTCAAAATATACTGGTGTGATGAATTCTCTACTGACTAGGCCCCAGTTTCATCTGAAGAGAAGCAGCCCCAGAACATGATGGTGCCATCACAATATAGTGTTCTTTGGTTCGTAAACTTTCTTGGTTTTGTGCCAAATATATCTTTTAAAATTAAGTTCTACCGAGATCTCATCAGACCACATTTTGCTACATGGTTTGGGGTCATTTTGGCAATCATTGATTGATTGATTGATTGATTGATTGAATTACAGTAAAGGGCTTACTGATACATTTTTGTTGATTACTTTAATATATGTTTGAGGGACCACACGCTTCTCACTTATTGATGATGGCCTTCATATCCATGTTTTTAATTTGTATTCACAGTTCATCTGAGGTCAGCTGTGCAATTTCTGTATTCAAATTGATCTCAACTCTTACAGGATGGCGGTCCCTCAAGCCTCAATTATACCTGTAGTGAGCAAAGGCTAGTCTGTCTGGTCCGATCCCACAGAAAAGCCAATGTAGCACAACTCACCAAAATGTCGATGTTTGCCACAAAGGCAATAGAATACCCAGTTAGAAAGGCTACAGTCACACCCAGCCTGCCTCACACGGGACCCGGCAGGCAAAAAGCCCAAGGCCACCGATCTGGCCCCCAACTTCCTTAGATCCTAACCCGGTAGAAGAGGCCCCACCCACAACCCACAGAACTCAAAATAGGATCTGCTGCCAGACACCACAGCACACCCCTAGAGGTCTTGTGGAGTAACCCCACTAACACAAGGGGAACCTATACAATACTGGGCAAAAATAATGTTTTTCATTGTGAGAGTATTATAGATGATTGGTGTATAGTTTGCAAACTGTTCTAAATCACCATCACTTGAACACCATAGTCAATTTAATTTGTCAAATTGATTAGCTGGCATGGATGACAACTGACCTTCTTTTCAGAATGAGGAACACACTGGGGTTTGGGAGCGCTGACTAAACCAAACAAAATAAGATGCAGACAAAATGGTCATAAAAATCTCCTGCTATTGCAACACACAGTCACATGATGAGAAGAATAATGACAACAGCTGACTCAATATTTTTTGTATGTGATGTGAAGAAGGAAAAAAAAAAAAACCTGGCTAACAACTTTGAGTTTTTGAGAGTTCGAACACAATGTGCTAGGATAAGCCATTGATGTGCAATTTTATATTTTGACAAAGTGACTGTGCAAGTGGTATTAATTGTACAATAATTCAAATAATTGTGCAAAGAGCAGCATGAAAGTGATAATGAAATTGAGTCTGTGTGTAATGGCAAGATATACAATAGTGAAAGTCACTGAGCAGACCCTGAATCTAACAGATGAGAGAGTTATGCATATAACACTGTGATGTTTATAGCAGATGAGCCTTAGCCTAGATCTTCCAGTCCACTGTAGAGAGGCGTTGAAGAGCCGAATGGCTTTGGGGAATTGAGCAGCGACTGAAGACTTCTACTGAACACACTCCTATGTTTGAGTGGTTGGGGATAGTCATGATGGACAGCATTTTGTTTAGAGTCCTCCTCCACACCACTTCCTTGAAAGAGTTCAGCTCCACATCAAGCACCGAACCAGCTCTCCTGACCACCTTGTCCAATCGCATGGCATCCCTTGTCTTGTCTCCTTGTGTATTGGAGGACTAAAGTAAGGATGAAGAGGAAGAAATGATTGCATTACATAGAACCAGATTTATTTTTTACAGATAAAAAAAATAAATCTGTTTAGAAAGGACCAAAAAAGGGAGTGGGATTTTAGAACCACAGAACAATTGGTATTTATAAATAAGGAGATAATAATAATAATAATAATAATAATAATAATAATAATAATAATAATAATAATAATTTGACAAGCAGCAGTTAAAAAAAGACCACAGCACACAGCAGTAAGAGAAATTCTCTTACTCGGGTGAGTGAGTTTTTCTCTTACTTCTTTATACCGCTTATCCTGTAAAGGGTCACAGGAGGCCTGGAGGGCATAAGCACACTCACTCACACACAATGGGCAATTTGGAAACACCAATCTGCCTAATCTATATGTCATTGGAATGTACGATTAAAAGAGAGTACCTGGAGGAAAGCCATGAAGGAGCATGCAAATTCCACACACACAGACCTGAAAGTGGTATTCAAACCCTCAACCCTGAAGGTGCTAACACAGTGCTAACCACTATGCCACCTAACTTTTCAATTATGCATGTTTGATTATTTGGACTGTTTGTGGTGATCCAGTTTTGGGAATCTGACAAATAGGCAGGTCGATTATTTTGATGTATTTTTGAACACGAAACAGCCACGCACCAGTGCCTCCAACATGCTCGAGGAGCCAGTATCATATTATATTAATTATTATATAAGGCTTTGAAGAGTACACAAGCTTGAGCTGTCAGAACTGATATCGTACGTATTCCCTGAAGCTGCTTTCAGATTGAAATATGGGATATTTTCCGTGACGGCAGTTCATTCTCTGTGTTGTGGGAGCCTGTTAAAGGTTCCTATACTTGGAGGGTAGCCTAGTGCAAGACCAAGTTGAGACAGGTTTCTGAATGCCATCCTTTTGCTCCGCATAAACTGTAGGATGTCTAAATTTTCAGCAGGATGTTTGCATTATCAACAAGGGAGATGATTGTCCCTGGGAAAAAAAAAAACACCTTTTGAGACTTTTTCTCTGCTGAAAAGTGATTGCGTTGACCCATTAAATTTGATTGAAATCAAAACTTCAAGGAACACACATTTTCCATTCGGAACTGCAGACGTGTATATATAGGTCTGCGCTGAGTCAGTGTGACATTGTGTGTGTTTGTCTAGACCACACCCTGTGATGGTCTTTAACCCCGTCACCGAGACCTACCACTGAGAAGACCACCCAAGGTCCATGCTCAGCAAACGGGGCCCAGTGCTTCTCTACGCTCCAAGTACACTGGAAGTTCACATTTACAAATGTGACTCATAGTCCCTATATCTCTTATTGCTTTTCTCATCAACAACACATTCATCAAAGCATGTTGCTGAGCTCTTGTTGGAGGAAGGATTTTGGAGGATAGTGCTCCATCTCAATGTCCTTAATGCGCTTACATTTTCCAGCCTTACCTATAAACCTGCAGATTAGCTATGGATGGAATTGTGAACATATGATAATACTTAATATATTTTATTTGATTTATTAATACCATTTTATATTTAATAATATACTGTTAATGTAATCATGTCATGAACACTGGATCTGTAGGAATGTTGTATTTGCAGTTTACAGTCGGAACATTAAAATCACCTGCCTAAGTCCATTTTGCTGCTAAAAACAACCCTGATCTGGACTCTATAAGACCTCTGGAGGTGTGCTGTGGCATCTGGCACCAAGACATCAGCAGATCAGATCCTTTAAGCACTGTAAGATGTGAGGTGGAGTTTCTTCTATACTTGGTCAGATTAAAATTTGGGGAAATCTCAAATCATTCCTGAATGATTTCTGAATGTTTGCATGTGCCAGGGTGAATTTACCTGCTTAAAGAGGGCACTTCCATTATGAAAGCTTGTTGCCATGAAGGGGCTTTTGCTGTATTGTTTCGGAAGGTGACATGTGCCACATGTAACATCCACATACCGTAAATGCCAGGATCCCAGAAGAACATTGCACAGAACATCACGGAGCATGCTTCTACTGGCTCGCCTTCTGCATGCTTTTAATATTGTGGCTGGTTGATGTACTTTTTGGCATTTAGATGTTTAGTTTAAGACTGAGATGTCAGTTTAGGTAAGAACACTGTCCAACAAAAATATTTATATTTTTGTTATGCAACAACCAAATCACCTTTTGCTTCTAATCCAGCTTGTAGAATGTGTATGTTTATGTGTCATTCTGTATCCTAGACCACTGATCACCAGGCGTGGTACCCAATATTCATCAAAGGGTACCCAATTCGCATCAAAGGGTATTTAAATGGTCATAAATACAAAACTGCAGAACATTCAGAAAATTAATAAAAGAGAGACATAAGAAAACAAAGAAAACTTTGTTTCTGATTTATAGCCTGACATTTGGAAGACTTTGTGAAGAACAATTACCTGTTCAAACAATACGCATTGAGCAACTAGAAGACATGGACAGATCCATCCTTGGGCAAGAAATGTTTGCCATGTTAATTTGTAAAAACCAACTTGCAAGAACTTGAGGACTGAGAACATTCCTGTAAGGATCCAGGACATGCTAGATACTTGCCTTTGGTGCCCAAGTTGTAGCAGTTGCAGAAGGATGATTTAAGTGACTTTAAACATGGCATGATTATTGTGCCAGATGGGCTATTCTCCTGATCTACTAGGATTTTCACACACAACCATCTCTATAGTTTACAGAGAATATTTGAGATTTATATTTGTATCTTGTTGAGCCATGAATAATTAAGACTGATATGAAGGCAAGGGGGTTGGGGGGGGGGGGGGGGCAAACCAGTACTAGCAAGGTGTACCAAACGAAGTGGCCAGTAAAAGTATGTTGATAGAACCATTTATCTCCTTTTTCAGTCATCCAGACTGAAGTGTTTTTTTGTTTTTAAACGCAGACAGAAATTTTTTATCAATGGATGTTGAAAAGTATTTGACAAAGTCAACTGGCCTTTTTTTTCCTTTGCAAAAGTAAAATTTTTGTTTTTGGAGAATGAGTCCTTCAGTGAATCAGACCAATATATCTCACACCTAGCTTCACACCAAATATGGTAATCCTCTCCATTATTGTTTGCTCTATTAATAAAACCTTTAGCAACAGCCTTAAAATAAAACTTGAAAAACATAAACTTGAAAACCAAAAAGCAGAAAGTAAAGCTGTTGGAGTTGTCTTTTTTTATTATTATTATTTCATAACCTTCAGTGGAGCTCCCTCTTTCTGGCTCCGACATGCTTCTCCCTAAGCAGGGTGGCTGTCTTCTGAACATTTGTAAATATGGGATGCCTAACATGTGACACAATTCATTTAAAGACACCATTTAGTTTTCCCCTCTTTCCTGATTAATGGCATGCACCTGTGCGAACTTAGTCGCAAAGACAATTCTTACATATTTGTGCACTGAGGCACTCTGTCTGTGTTTCATCCCTCTTAGATAATAAACCATATTTTTCAACAATGGAAGTTATTTAGTCTTTTGATGTCTGAGCAATGAAATGAAATCCATACTAGCACTGAAAGATACAATACAATTACACAAACTGTGTGTATTTCCGCAGTACCATATGCACTGTTTAAGCCTGAAATAATTGATATATGCTTAAGTGCAGCACAACTGTCTCGATTTAACTATAAAACTATAAAATAAAAAAAAATGAAAATATCAATTTGAACATGTGTTTTTATATTTCTTTGCTAACAGTAAGCTGAAATCTTTTGCCTGGGCAATGCTCACATGCCCCAGTTCCCTCTGGTGACTTAGAGTAGGGCTGCTTTTTTAAAGTCTCTTTAAAATTTTAAAGAGGCTTTAAAGTGTGTAATTGTCTACTTGAAGAACCTCATGATAAATGGACAATTAACCCACCTCAAAACCATAATGAATATATTATCATAAATCTTCCTCACCTAACTCAAAATGACGGCACATCGTCTTTCAAAATACTTTCCAAAGAAATTGGGCAGATGTAATACCTTTTATAGAGAAGTGGGTGGATACGTTGTACTTAAACAAGGCTAATTGTGCTCTTTTCATTCGGGAGTGACTTTTGCATCCACACTTTTGCATGTGTGGACGATGTGTCATTCGGGGTAGTTTATTTAACCACTGGCATGGCATGAAATTTTATGTGCTTGATCATTGTTGTGTGGTAAATGTGAACAGTTACTAAAGTTAGGTTAATTGTTTTTTTTTTTTTTTTTTAATTGTCTGGAGTGTGTGAATGTGTGCGTACTTGTGCCCTTCTGTGGATTGGCACCCCTACAGGGTGTACCCTGCCTTATGCCCACTAGGATAGCCTCCAGGCCTCCCGCAACCCTACAGGATAAATGGTATAAAGAATGAATGAATTAATTAGTGAATTAATAAACAAATCAATGAACAAGCTTTTTCAGTTTTTTTATTCATCTAAATACCACAGCAGTCTACCAACACTAACAGTTTTTAGTTATTAAAATTGTGAAACATCCATGCAACAAGTTAGATCCTGTTATCATTTATTTTGACTACAAACAGTCAGTCACTCACCACACTTTTTTGATCTCTTAAAGGAAATAGCTGCTGCTTGTCAGGTTGCTAAGTCATCTGGTCTGAAGACTCTGATTGTTACAAAGCCATGCAACCAGAGATGAAAAATAAATTTGAGAATTTGACAGAGCGGTAGTTTAAAGAGTTCTCCTGACAGTGATCTCATCAAGAGATGAGTACTTATGGGGTGATGGTTAAATGTCCACAAGCTTTCAACTTTGGTCAACCGGTACAGTATTTCCTAAAATGACCTTCACCGCCTGGTACAGAAAAAAAGGTTGTCATTTAATGTAGATCTAAACAAAGAAATACATGAGAGCTTTTACTGTAGGGATTAAGATGTTTCAACCAGTTACAATTTTTTTTTAACCCTAACTGATGCAGTGAGAAGCTTCTCAGCTTTTAAAAATCCATGTTGGAATACACATTCTGTGGTAGTGAAGAAGAAGTAACTGTGTTTTGGAAGAGTAAAATTATTGGCCTGCATCAAGCAAAAGACAAAGTTTTTCTCCCACAGTCCAAAGACATGCAGTTTAGATTAACAGGCGTTCCCAAATTGCCTGTCGTGTGTGAATCAGTGTGTGAATGTTGACAGGAAGTCCTACCATGGCTGTAAAAATAGGAATAAATACAATGGTCAACACTAGTCTCCACGGTCCCTAGTTAGACTACAGAGATTCCTATGGATGGATGGATTAACTATATATTTTTTGCTACATTATTATATATACCATATTTATTTAGGATGATCCTTGGGTAGCATATTGACTTGGGTTGTTCAAATTTTACCTCCAGTCTCTGCATGTTCTCTCTCCACAGTCATTGCATGTCCAAAGACATCCATCCATCCATCCATCCATCCATCCATCCATCCATAATGCCATCTACAGTGTACTCCATCTTAAGCCATGAGTTGACATATAAAAAAGTGTGCGTTACCATTTCTTGATAGAAATCTCATAACACTCCCATGCTCCTCTCTTCCCAATAGTTCTGATATTAATGTGTTAACTCTCCCACGCTCTCCTTTTCATTCACCCTCTATGACTCTCTTTCTTCCCCCTTCCATTGAGCTAACACTTCCTGGTTTGTCTCCTGGGAGACAACTATACAATGTTCACTCTTTGATATAACAAATATCCATGACACCATCCTTTTGGCCAAACATAAAAACACTGTCTTCTGCTGTTAATAAACAGGGAACTTTCTGACATCCATCATGTGTGCGTGCTTGACTGCGGCTCTACCAATATAACGAAGATCGGGGGACAAACCAAGCGACTAATTTATTCATCTTACATTTTAACTGTAACAGTTTGTATCTATTTTAATTGGAACAATTTCCCATCAAATCCCACTTCCCAGCTTGAGGAACCATTGTTCTCCAATCCACCCCAGAGTCAAGAGACTTTAGATCTCTCATAAACTGCCCAACCTCTAACACCATGGTTTCCTGTTTTATTTAGTCATGAATGTTCACGGTGCGGTTTTGACTCTCTTTTCAAATGCAGTTCTCAAGTATTATCTCTGATTCAATTCCTGGCTCTTGACCATTGCTTATTGTTCCATGAAAATGCTTGTTCCATGCCTGTTCAAGAATGATTGTGCCTGACAAATTTGATTATTTAATAAAGATCGTATTCTCAGGATTCTGGAGTTAAACAGGTTTGAGTTTGTTGGTCAGTTTTAATCTTAAGCAAAAGGACTATGCTTTTTGAGCTGGGATTAAATCACTTAGATTGTGCTGAGGTCATAAATGATTTCTAGACTTAAACTGTCCTTTCCAATAAGAGCACTGGTGGTTATGTAGTAACCCCTTTATCAGTGTTAATTTAAAAAAGAAATGTTAAAATGATTCCTAAATCAAATAGATACACACTTTTCACCCTGTTGTATAAATCTCTGAGATGATGCAAGTTTCTGTTATAAAGTAGATGTCAGATCCCATACTATTTAACTGATTTAATTGGGGATTTTTTTTTTTCTTCACAGAGCTAGTTGTTTTCATATTTCACAAGCATCATTTCAAAACTAATACCATGAGATTAATATTGCAGTCCATAATTCCTGGCTGCAGTGCTAGATGTTAGATGGGGTTAAAAACCTATTATTTTCTATCAATAGCTTGACAGTGAACCTATTAGGGTTAGGCAGTACATCATATTAGGAGATTGCAGCTATTATGACACACATAGCCGCAGTCATGATTTCTCTCTAAAATGCTTTAAGACTGTTAATATTTGCTGACCTCGTGTTTCCTCCAATTATCAAACATGATAAACAGAAAAGCTATAACATTTGTTATCTACCATCTGTCAAATTTGGACAATATGTAGATATTCAGTCTATCTACTTTTCATTTCACTTCCAAAGGAATGTTGGGGCAAAAACTATAGAATTAAGAATTAATACATCATGTATCCACTGATGATGTGGTATGGATACAGTACATAAAGCAACGTGGAAAATTATCTGATCTGATCATCAATTTACACTCCGGGAATTAATGACAAAGAGTCTAAGATAAATGTCAAAATTAACCCTTACATTGATGTAAAAGTGTACTATTTTATTTTAACTTTAATTAATTAACTAATTGATAAATTTTTTAAATCATAGAATAAGTGAGTGAAACTTGACCGTGGGAGATGCTGGAAAGAACTGGAAGCATGACTGAATTTATGGATTTTGTTAAAGTTCTAGTTAAAGACACGGTTTCATGTAGTCCAGAAGATCTCTTCTGTTTCACGGAACACAGTTCTGCTATATATAAATACTATTATTTAAAATATTTAGTAATGAATATACTGATAAAGTCACACCGCAGTGCCTTAAGCTTTAATTACAGCACACACTCTCCATGGCATTGTTCAACAACTTTATAAAATATCATAATTATATTTCTGCCCTAACTTTTGGCCAAGATCTTGTATTGATGACAGGAGAGTAAAGTCTTAATCGGGGTATCCCTTAAAGCTCAGAGCATTTTAGCCATTATTTGCTGTGGCAAAAAACGGGCTCAGGATTTTGCATATACTGTAGATTAGTGCTGATCCTTTTATATCCTAAATAGGCAATATGACGAACTGAATTTAAGTTCATTTTAGCCGATTTCCCAAACATGACTGAGCAGAAAATTTGAGAATGGGTCACATGGGCAAAGAAATAGCAAAGATACACATGATCACATGTTTTTATTGTTGTTTTTTTCGGTTGTTTCTATGAACAAAAAATCCTAATAATATTAGAGTTCTACATTATTGCAACGTCATTCACATATTCTGGCTTCTAACAGACGCTCTTATCCAAAGCGACTTACAAAAGTGCTTTGAAGTTTTCATTATTGGATAGATCCTGGTTACTACAGTAGGTTACTAACTATCATCAGCAAACACTATTGGGAAGGATTTTTTTTTTGTTTTTTAAGAAACAAATACGTCTTTAGTCATCATTTAAAGATTGCCAATGACTCGACTGTACAGACATCTAGACAATGTCATTCCACCATCTACTGTAGATGCCAAAACAGAAACTGAATAGTAATTAATCCAGTCCAAAAGGTTTTAAAGTATTTCTTCTTCTTTTGGCAGCTCCCGTTAGGGGTCGCCACAGCAGACCATTTGTCTCCACCTAACTCTGTCTACAATACCTTCCCTTGTAACTCCAACCTCCTGCATGTCCTCCCTCAGCACATCCATAAACCTCCTCTTGGGCCTTCCTCTTTTCCTCCTGCCTGGCAGCTCCATCGCTAACATTCTCCTCCCCATATACTCCTCATCCCTCCTCTGCACATGTCCAAACCATCTTAATCTGACCTCTCTAACTTCGTCCCCAAACTGTGCTACCTGCACTGTCCCTCTAATATACTCATTTCCAATCCTGTCCATTCTTGTCACTCCCAAAGCAAATCTCAGCATCTTTAGCTCTGCCATCTCCAGCTTTGCTTCCCATCCTTTTGTCTCCAAAACTTACAACATTGCTGGTCTCAGTGGTGTCCTTTCGTACTTGCTGAACGTTCTTGCTTCTATTCCGTATCACTCCTTCTACTCTTCTCCATCCATTCCACCCGGTTTGCACTCTCTTCTTCACTTCTCTACCACACTCCCCATCGCTTTGGACAGTTGACCCTAAATATTTAAACTCCTCTGTCACCTCCAACTCTGCTTCCAGTCTTTTTTGCTCATTTAAATCGAAGTGGTGACTTTGTTTGTGCAGTGTATACAGTAGGTCAGTGATTGAAGCTATGTGTTTGTTTGGTAGCAATCAATACCAAAATGCTTTCAGATTGAAATCAGAAGCTCTGAAAGTGCTGTGAAAGTGTGTGTATGACAGAAGAAAGCTAGAAAGTAGGCCACCCCGTGAACACAGTGTAACTTATAGTAAATATGAAGATAATAGAAGAAGACAAGCTCCATGCTCCTTTCTCTGTGCTTTTTGCCAATATTTTATGTGGATGTCTGTAAAATGTGGGCACTGTCAGAGTGTGGGCATGTGGAGATGTTAGTGTATCCTTGTTAGGTAAGTTCAGACAGCTGATCAGGTCTTGGCTCATAATAGCAGGGAATGTGGAGGAAGTGCCAGTGAGTGTTACGGTCCGGCAGTACTCTGTAAACACCTGCCAGAAGCAGTTGAGAAAACCCAGTGTCTCCTGCATTAATGCTTGCTCGCAGACGTTTGTGAGCTATAATGAGGTGCCATTTGTAATGCGACATTGAGTTTTACAGGCTCTTCCAGCATCGAACATCATTTCACAGTCGGAAAAAAGTAAGAGATCCAGGAAGTGCTTTTAAAAGAAGGCTTAGGCTAAAACCGAGATGATAAATAATGCCATCTGAGCAGGCAGTGAGAACTGAAGCGCTTCCATATGGACAATTTTTGTCATGATTTGTCGTCATTAAGAAAGTTGAAGAGACCAGAAACATGTCTCTGGAAAGTAAAACACCAGCCGTAGATGAGGGAGTTGGGGAATAACAGACTTATCTTAATAGTTTTTTTGGATTCAGTGACCCTGCTCTCTCAACCCACGAAAGTGCTCCATAAGTGGGGAATCCCTGCGAATTTATCCTTCCTAAGTACTAATATCAATCATCAACTCAAGAGCACTATTATGTAGGAACAACATATAACAACATATATTAAATGAAAGTCCCCATAAGTCAAAGGTTAACTCAGTTAAATGATTTGATGGACAATGAACTTATCATTGGAATTTAATGATTGTTTATTATCGATTTCATTTATATTAATATTAAAATCTTGGCTCTTGGATAGAAAGGACAAGAGCAAACAGCTGTTATTTTTAATTATGTCAGTAAGTGTTACTACACAGTTAAATATCCTAAACAGGATCTCTAGCAGATTCGCTTTTCCACTTCATACAATCATGATGTCAGTGGGAATGTTTGCTGTTTTACTGAAAGTTCTCGGTATCTCTGATCTCAAAAAATATACTTGGAAATAACAGAGCACCCATCTTCATTTAGATATGCACAACTGCAATGTTGAAAACAATTTTGGTTCCTGTTCAGGGCAAAAGTGCTGCTCGCTTTTTTTTTTTTTTTTTTAAATCAAGCTTTTATGAGAATGATACATAAAAAACATACGGTAAAGTAAAAACTTTAAGAACTTAAACATACAGTATGTATGTGGAGAAGGCTCATGAATCCAAAATCAATATATAAGAGATTAGTAATCACTCAGCAGTTAATGTGCTGTACCTGAAAGGTCAGATCTCGTGAGTACAATGGATTTCAATCTGCAACTTTTAATAAGAAAATGCCAATATACACTCACCAGCCACTTCATTAGGTACACATTGCTAGTACTGGGTTGGACTCCCTTTTGCCTTCAAAACTTAAGTCTTCATGGCATTCAGATTCAACAATATCTAAAAATATGCTGGACATATTCCTAAGAGATTTCTCTCTGTCATGTTGACATGATAGCATCACGGAGTTGCTCAATGTTTTTGGCTGCTCATCCATGATGCAAATCTCTCGTTCCCCAAACTCCCAATGGTGCTCCACTGGAACAGTCACCTCATATTGTCATGTTTAACAAACTAGTTTGAGATTATTTTCCTATCTTATGCTTATACAGGAATGGAATGATCAACAATAATTCTCAGGTAGGCTGTGGCATTTAACCAATGTATGCCAAAAAATATCCTCCGCACCATTACACCAAGACCAGCAGCCTGAACAAGTTAGGATTGATCAATGCTTTCATGTTGTTTATGGCAAATTGTGACTTTATCATCCAAAACTTGGGGCACAAATCAAGACACATCAGACCAGTGTTTTTCCAATCTTTTGTTGTCCAATTTTGGTGAGTCCATGCATTCATTTTTGCATTCTTTTAATTACACACAACATGCTGTAATACTGTATGTGGTCTTGCTTAATACTTAATACTTAATTACTTAAATAAGTAATGATGAAATGATGCATTAATTCATAACAGAATATTATGTGATATACTGTAAAAAAAAAAATCTATGTATGATGTTCTATTTTACATAATATTGTGTTATGACATAGAATATCAACACACACTATCTCATGTGCTTTTTGAACTTCCCATCTACAGTAGATCATGTATGATAGACCTTTGTTGTTATATAAGAAACTATTGTATGCTATAAAGTACTTGGAAGACTTTTACTGACAGTAAAGTGGACGTAGCTCTGGAGATTTGTATTGATTCTGCCTCAAGCACCTAAGTAAATTCTAAAACAGTCTAAATCATCTCAATGGTGTTTAGCAGGGTTGAGGTCAATGCTTTGTGTAGAACAGAAAATGTGTTTTTTATAATTTCTTTGTTTTTTACCTCCTTATACTGTACACATGTGTGCACATCAGCACAAACCTCGTAGTACACAGTATATATATATATATATATATTATATATAAAGAAGCAAAAAAAAATCTAAGATTGTACTTAAGTATGTCGTTTAAGGCACTGTTCATGCATGATTGTGTTGGTTCAGGTTAGCTTGAAGGCCAGGGGTAGAGCTCATGCTTTTTTCTTATAAATCCAATTAAATCCCTGTAACTCATTACCATTCATAAAAATATATATATTTTTAAACTGATTAAAATTGGGAGATCTTTGTCACTTGCATGCAAAAATAGTTAATAGAAATCTAACTGTCTGCAAATTAGCTGCAGTTACGTTCATGTCTATGAAAATCCAGGACATGTGGTACGAGGCAGCAGCAGTGCTCTTAAAATAAGCTACAGCATGACTCCTGGCCAGGTCACTGTGGAAAAAAAGAAGAAATAAATATATAGATCAGCTCTGAATCACTCATGCCTGTTTTTTGTAATATACTATTAAACATGTCTAGACATTCATTTCGAAATCTTTCTTGAAAGAAGTATCTTTCCAGATATGTTACGTGGTTAGCCAAGGAGAGTCTTGTTAAATCACAAAACAAGAGTGATAAAGACCGAATGGAAAAAGGCTTTAGGACACTTGTTTCCACTGCTACAAAATAAAATTTGCTCATTGGAACTGAGACACAAAAATGTGTGTGAGCTCCACACCAAATGACGTGCAGCTCAGTAGAATATGCAGAATAAGGTTTCATTATTCATGTGACTGACCACTGCTTACTGTATATGTCGATAAATGTCATTTTCATCATTTCTTAGTTTTTCACCTCCTTATACTGTATGTATGTGCTAATCTGCACACATACAGTATAAGGAGGTGAGTAAAAGTTGAGTAAAAGTTGAGATTTACTAGGGCAAATAGTACTCAAGTAAAAGTACATTGCATGTCCAATTGAGTAAAAGTAACAAAAAAATACACATTTTCTTAAGTATCAAAAGTATGGGACTAGTATTACAGTAGGGCACATTAGTAAAAAAAAAAAAAAAAAAAATCTTATCTCTCTCTCTCTCTCTCTCTCTCTCTGTCTTCTCCTCTCTTCTTCCCAATTGTTCCCACACTGGCTATGATATTAAGCATGTCACAATGAATGAACCACTACTGTGGTTAAGTAATGCAACCCCATACAGTAATTTAGTGAAGTAAGAGTACAAATGTTTGCTGTACAATGTAGTGGAGTAAAATAAATCCTGTAATAAAACTACTCAAATAAAGTACAGATATGTGATATATGTTCTTCAGTACAGTAAGAAAATAAATGTATTCAGTTACCTTCCACCTCTGCTCATTACTACCTCTGAGTAGGAAAGCTTTGTTGATGAAGCTTTGTTGAAAACAAAATGCAGAAATTAAACTCCCAGCTATTCTGTTTTCACATTTATTGTCAAATTGATGCATGTTGGAGGTGACAAATGTGATTAAAAAGTATGGATTAATCCATTTGCCTTTTCTATGGTGCTATTATTAATAAAGAAAAAGTCTAGGATTGAACTTAAGAATGTTGTTAAAGGCACGGTTCATGTATCATTGTGTGTAGCTGTGATTTTGTTGCAATGATTTGTTTTTAGTTCGCCTATTTCAAGCCCTAATTGCGCTTTTGTTGCTGATATTCATAAAAACCATGTTCTTTATTTTTTTTAGACTTAATAAAATAAATCAGCAGGTGCTGGCTTACAGCATCCACATGATTACCACTGAACACAAACATCCGTAGCTGTCATCTTTTCATTTGAATCCTTCATTATAATTAATCTTGGGGTTCATTTTAAGAAGCAGTGGCATAAACACAGACACAATTTTATGAGCCCGTTCTCTGGGTTTTTGCAGCCAACATCTTTTATTAATTGTAGTAACCAACAACTAATAGTTCTGCATGGCAATAACAGCTCTCACGATCTGTCTCTGTGGGAACAAGCCATTGTTTACGCCATGCCTATTAAATTGCTTCCTGTATTTGTGCACGTAGTTCATTTTTTAAGGCATTATTTTATATTGATGCCATTTTTACAACATAGGTTTATGATGCCCGCACGTTCTACATCACAGCACATGTCTGGATTGCAGTGGAAGTCATACACACACAGCGCTGTGTTTCTGGCTGGATCTCCATCTCTGATTGCCTGCTTGTCTTTTTGTGGAGTTTGCATGCAAACTTCATGCACACAGACCAAAGCCTGGTCCTGAGCTTTCAACCATGAATGTGCAAGGCCATGGTACACCATGCTGCCTAAGCACAGTCATAATATTATACACATCTATACAATCTGTCCCTATCTAAACTTCTCTATCAGTTACCATATTGTCCATTAAGCAATATAAAAAAACTTAATTTTAGACTATTTAGATTTAGATAACTCTTCTAAATAACCTTCTACCACCCAGGACTTTATTACAAGCTCAGAGACAGGATTTCTACATAACGCATTGGATAAACATCAGTCTGGCAAAGTGGGAAAGTCAGAGACTCTGGGTTGAGGGATTATGCAAGCACTGACTTTTAATGTGATCTCTAAAATTATTTATTTGTTCATATCTTATGGGCTGAACAGCAAAAGACTCTTTGACTTAAATACTACACCAAGCAAAAGAAAAGGGTTATCATGCATAGATGACTAAAGGTTACCAAGATGTTATCTTTGTGTGTTTTTAAATATAAACTAAATCATTTTAATATGCCTGTCTAAATGTTACATATCTAGATGTGGTTTTGAGCACAAACCAAAATCGTGTGTAAATATTTATTTTGAATATGAGTCACAAATGATTTTAACATTTTTAGAAATGCAGTGATCTGCCTGTCCGAATGTGTGTTATTCACAGATGCTTGTAAATTGTTACCATACAGACATTTTATGATAGCTGTTACTCTCCAAGTTGAAGGTAGAAAGACAGACCGGGGCTTTGGACCAGGTCCCGAACAGCAGGACTGCTGTTCCACATGAACTCAAGCACTAAATTCAAGCACTGAGCCAGAGTGCCATCCTAAATACCTTGGTCTATAAAACAATGAGAATAAACTTTCCATGGAAATGAAGAGGTCAGAAACCTGTAAACTATAGCAGCTGCCCTGTATTTGGCCCCACTTAGTGTGAAAAAGTTACCCAGATGTAAAAGTAGACATAACAGTGATCCATAGAGACAGCTGTAGTATTTATTAGTCATGCCATCATTCCAGGAAACACACTCTATGACGAAATCATGACTCAGATCAATAGAGTGAGTCACTGCTGCTTCATAACTTCATCACTCGTGTTTAGGCCAAATGATATCATTGATATAGTGTTGCTTCATGTTGGCCATTAAGATTTCATGCATGTATTGGTTTATGTAGTCTGATAAGTAAGTGGTTTAAAACAATGTCCTTATGAGTTGTTATATGCTAAGGTATCCTATTCTAAAAACATCCTATACTGTCATAAATTTCATTTACCCTGCACGTTGCTCTCTGTAATGGGATATTTTCTTGGTGTACAGCCCAGGTCCTGGACTAGCCATCATACGCTAATTGTTAATTAGTTTATCAGGTGAATCAGCTGTAGTTAGAGAGGGGGTTGGGGGGGGGGATCTACAAATCCCTTGCTTCTGTGGTTAATCTCACCTGGACACAGTAGGTTGGTACTGTACCTGGTAGACTGGTAAGTGCTGCTCCTGGAATCCTAACTGCCTTGTGGATCTCCTCACTGCAGAGCTGCCAACATTGTGAACAAGGAAATCCTAGCAGACAGAAAAAAAAGCACTTAACCACAAAAAATCCCTAGTGTATGAATAATTGTTTTAGAACCATTTGTGCCTATGAACATTAAGAAAACTATGCAGCAACGTGTAAGCAGTGTAAGCAATATTTAATAAAGTTAAACTTTCCCATTTCCCACAGTTCCATTCGCTTGATTTGTCTTGGCTCTGATATCTGAACCTTGTGGTTTCACAGGTTAAAATTCCCCTAGATCAAGCCAGAAGTCTGCTAATATTAATAACATTCTTAAATCGCTGGTCTGGTAAAGAAAAATTAAGGGATGCCTTCACACCTCAATTTTGGACAACAACAACTTCCATCCAAAATGGAACAACCTTCACAGTGGGTGTTTGTAAATGCTGCCCAAAAATGCTGCCAACTTGAGAAGGTGCCTTCCAACTGGAACACAGTGTTCCTAGGCTTCAGTTTGTACGTTTGATTCTAGTGTGTAAGAAAAATATTTACCCAATAGGGCGACGTAAAAATATGTCCACTGTGAATGAGTAGAAGTCTGCCTCTTTTTTTTTTTTTTTACACTTGGAACTCGCTAAATTATTTTTGTCTTTACTTTGTATTTAATTTATTCAAATAACATGAAAAAAAGAAATCTGGGAAACACTTCAATTATAATGCTGCCTGGAAAAATAGAATATAAATAAAACAGTTCTTTTTAAGCAAACTAATTATAAGAGGATAAATTTGTGGAAAATCCCTTAAGGTATGCAGGAAGGAGGAATAATAAGATTTTAAGTAATGATAATGAAAATACAGAAAAAAATTAACAAGTTTGTTAACGTGATTCCTCACCCACCCCCCCCCCCCCTTTTTTTTTTTTTTTCAGTGTTCAGGCAGTAGATGATTCATAATTTTCCTGGAACTGACTTGTTGATCCGATCTAGACATTTCACCGGAAAGTGACACTTTCTGCAACAAGGGAATTGCTTCTTAACTACTGTGTTATGAGAAATATGCTGAGTAACAGAGGCAGCATGTCCTCACTGGAGAATTCTGTTTCAAATGCTGGACAATGAATCAACTGCATGGTCAAGGCTTGTCTACCGTATCAGTCTCTGAAATAAATCTTTATTTGGTAATCTAACACATACACACAGATTATAACATTATAAAGGCAAATTATAGACAATTAAAGGCATTATATAAAGCAATAAATAAAATACATTAAATTAATAAATGGGATCTCCATACTGAACAATATACTTACCAATCATTTTTTGTAGCAAAGATGATGTAGCAAAGGAACAAAAAATGTTTTTTTTATTTAATAACACCATGTTTTATAAAACATACATCAAACTATTTCCATTCAATTATTTTAATAGTGCTTTCCAGACTAGTGCTTTCAAGAACAAGAAAAACTTATTAAACTCAATGTTGTGAAAAAATCTAGAATCCCCTTCTAAAACCAATACCAAAACAAATCTAAAAATGATAATCAGCCTGCAGTTAAAAACGATTGTTTAATGACTTTAAAACGCTGTTGGACTTGATCGATTGAAAGGAAAAAATGACTCCCAGTTGGATTAAATCAATTAAACCAATTAGAAATGATTATAAAATTCTTTCAAAAAGGAAATCCAACACAGAGTTTGGCAAAAAAGTTGATTGTTTCCAGTCAGCTGTCTTTAAATTTTGGTGTGAGTATAAACAAAACAGAAAGGTTATAAAAGGAAAACATATGGGTAGACCAAGAAAGATGTTACAACATCAGGATAGAAAGCTCAAAGCAGTAAAGTGTGCCTTGACATTAGGAAATACACAACAAAACCCAACGATAAACAAGGCAGAAGAAACACGAGTCCATGTTTATGATAAAACTGTAAGAAATCACCTTAATGTAATTAAATTTATATACACTGATCAGCCATAACATTAAAACCTCAGAATATTATACCACGTATAATGTAGGTTTCCCCGTGCCACCAAAAAAGATTTGACCCCTTGAGGCCTTTGAAAGCACACCATGACATCCAGCACCAGGACATGACACCCTCATCAGATCTTCAAGTGCTTTAAGTTGCAAGGTGGGGAGGTCTATGGAACGATATCGCGGACAATATTCAAATGCAATTGCAAATTACATTTGCAATTGCGTTTCCCATATGTGGACGCACAAAGTGTGCCATAATTCAAATGCAATTGCAA
>JAQQZT010000020.1:12678657-12701790 GCA_030068275.1 Clarias platycephalus | reverse complement strand
GCCCTTTGTTCTTTGTGCACAATGTCCCTGCTTTGACTTGAGCTCTTGCACTTTTGTTAAATACAGGTACAAGAGGATACAAAAGCCTCTTTTTTTTGCCATTTTCTAATTAAATTATGTCTGATTCTATTCAGTATACACTTAAGTACTCAGTGTGATTCAGTTAAATGAATCAATGAGTAAATTTTTGATTCAGAAGTCATTTAAAAACTATCTAGTTAAACTTTCAAATATTAATTTCTTGAGTCTACAGACTGTATAAAAATAATTGGACAAACTCTCTATGATGTCACCCATGTGTGTTCTGAAGAGCGGTTTTGAAGTTTTTGAACTGTGGGAGCTCATCACCAACTTTGCAGGAGCTGACTCCACCTAAACACAGGTTAATCCATAAATGGGCAAATTTGGTGGAGCAAACAGCATCTGGCTGTTGATTGGACCAAGGTTACTTACCTCAGTTACTGTAAGCTAGCTAGCTTAGCTTTAGCTTAGTTAAAATGCTAAGTTGGCTAATGTGAATTTATATGCTAACATTACTTTGCATTTGATTGAACTTTATCGGCCATGCCCTACATAACTCCTACATTTCTTGTGGTTAAACTACAGTGGTACCTCAGCATAAAAAGTTCTGGAGGCAAGTATTATCAATACATTACCTATAGTTTCATTAGAACTCGCAATCATTTCAACATCATTGCTACATATATGGCTCATGACTTTCAAATATAAATGGAATTTTAGGTATTCTTTGTACGACACACTTAGTCTGTGTTAGCAAATTTGGATCTTTACTACCACTACTGTTTCTAACATTGTGAAGGTAATTTGATGTTTTTTCATTTTGAGCCACAATAGAGGATAGCTTGGCCTAGTTAAAGTCAATCAAGTATATTAGGAGAAAATAAAACAGCTAATTGTGATAAAAGCTGTGCAAATCAACATGTATACTTTCCACATAAGCAGGGCTAAGCTAATTAATAGGCAATTTGGCAATCAAATCAAAGATTGTTTTTTTATTGACTACATTGTGTTCCCAAGTCTGTTTGATTTGTGGTTTCGGTGTGGGCAGTAATCCAACTCATATAAGCCAGAGAACCAAAGTACACATGCAAAAGTGATTACAATTAAAGCTACTATGCACTTGTCTACACAGCTACAAAAAATAAACAAATACAATTTTATAAACAAATACATTTGATAAAAGCAAAAACCACAAAAACGTTTGGAATATTTCTATTCACATTTAACAGAGGAAAAGCTTCAAAGAAAAAACAAACAAACAGCTGTTTCATGACCGTAACACAATACACAAAGTTATAGTTAAAGTTAGACCATGATAAGGAAAAAAATGGACAGAACCAGTGTTGAATCGAAAGAACATTGAAACGAACACAGAAAGATTTAGAGACATGTAAGACTATCCGGGTCAAACAAGACTTCGAACATGAGCTAGGGAATTGGCAAGACATTGAATTTACACTTTATGTGCGATTCTGGGAGGCAAACAGGAACTGGGGTCAGATGTCTTGCCAGAACTTTTGTATAGTGACGTAAAAATGCCTGCAAAGAGTGCTACTGAAAAGACTAGAGCCATTTCCCCCTGCTCAGTACCCCAAAAAGATGAACTAAATTGCAATGAATTATGCAATCAGCAGTGAAGCTTCAAAATAGAGCAATAATTCCCTCTTTTGTTTATTTAATCACTAGTTTTTAAATAATAGTATAACATTCACAGAGACCGTCACATTCTCAGACGAACAAATCATGTGCACAAATAAAAAGCTAGCAATAAGACCTTTAAGAAACCAGTTATCTTCGGCCTGCTACAGAGCATTAGCAAAATAAATATAGAAAGCTGAATGTCATGACCTTCTTTAAATTAGGAAGTTAAAAAAAGAGGGCCTCCATAATATAAAAATATTTAAAATGCATAAATTTCACCATTCTATTTAAGTCAAATTCAATAAGCGAATGATCTATGACTTCATATCAGCAGTCATTGTTGTAGAGAATGTTATTTTGTTGAGAACCTCCACACCTGGGCACCCACAGGTGTACACATGTTTCTGGAAATGCCAATCAGCCCACAACACGTGTCTTTGGACTGTAGGGAAAACTGGAGCACCAGCAGGATTCTCACCAAGAACAATAAAAAAAAATTGCATGCCAACTCCATGCACACAGACCAAAGGAGAGATCCAAACCCCTGGAGGTATGAAGCAATAATGCTAACTGCTAAGCCACTGTGCCACCAAGGCATTTAATTTGTGTGTAAATACCTTATGCAAGTCTGTTCTGGCACATGGATCAAATAATCCTTGTAATATAAATCATAAGGGTGGAGTATATGGTTATGTCACATAAAATTGATAAAAGTTGTTTAACTAATAAAGTTTCTTTCATGCACTTCCCACCCTTAGGCCTGCAATGGGACTCATACATAACACATCTTCCCGGCACACATAACACTCCATAGTTGAATGGAGTTCACATGTTCACCTATGCAATTGAAGTGTTATATGACTTCAGTATGACTTTACCTGTTCAGTAGTTAATCAGAACAAATCTGGGACAAAATTGTAGGAAAGAGTCAATCAGGTGTTTCTGCTCATCATATAATAAGTCCCCCATTAAAGATTCAAGAATTCTATTTGTTTATTTTAAAAATTATTTTAAATTTAATTCAACAGAAGTTAAAATGTGATTGTGCCAAACAAACCAGACTGTGCAGATAAAAAAAAAAAAAAAACTCTAATAGAAATAAGAATAAAAGAATAAGTATGAACAACACTATGATATAAATTCTATACAATATTAATTATACAGAATGTTGTAATCTGTGATATGTGTGCAAGGACATGTGATAAAGTGACTAGTGTCTGTTCAACTGTGTGCTAAATTTATCAGTTAGTGATGAGGTTGTGTGTTTAATGCCCTTATAGCCCGAGGGAAAAAAACTGCTGTTCAGTCTTTCAGTTCGTGGCCTGAGTGACCGGAGTCTCTTGCCAGATGGCAGCCACTGAAACAGATTGTGATTAGGGTGGTGAATGTCTTTAATAATGCGCTGTCCCCAGACAAGTCCTCAGAGATATGGACTACAGATCGCCCTTTCCCAGAGTCCCGTTGATCTTCAGTGGTGTGTGCTGAGAGTCTTGCTTTCCTTTCCTGAAGTCCACCACCAACCATCTCCTTGGTTTTTGAGACATTTAAGTCTAAGTTATGATATTATGCCAAGAAAATAGTGCTGCTGTCTCCTCCAGATAAGCTGTCTCATCATTGTTATGGATCAGACCAACCACCAATGTGTCAATAGCAGAGAGAGAGAAGAGCAGGGGACTCAGAACACAACCTTGAGGTGATCCGATGTTTAGTGTGATGCTTTCTGAGAACCGCTGTCCAATCTTTACCACCTGTGGTCTATTTGTCAGAAGGCACAGGAGCATAATGAGTGACCAAGTGCCAGTTCACTGAGTTTTATGATGAGTCGGAAAGGGACTACATTGTTAAAAGCTGAGCTGTAGTCAATGAAAAGAATGTCCAGATGTGAAAGTGTAGTATGAAGAACATGGGATGTATAAAGGAACCCAAATGTCAAGTAACCGTAAAGGAGCTTGCGGGATCCACAGTTTAAATGCAAGAAGTTTTCACAATACAGTTTACAAGTCAGGCTTTATGAATGAATGGAGAGAATAAAGCCATTGTTGGTTAAAGAACACCATATAAAACTTCACTTAGGGACTGCCAAAATTTTGACCCTCCTGCCTGAAAACATGTAGGACAAAGGTTATCTGGTTTAATGAAACCAAAATTGTACTTTTTGGACTTAGCAAAAAGTGTTATGTTTGGAATAAAGTCGACAGCTCATGAAGGCACTGTGTGTAGACAAATCCCATGTGATAACTGTAACACTAACAGTAAAAAGCAATCTTGTGGTATTCACAATAGCATGCAAATAAGACAGAAAATCTTTGGTTTCACAGTGTAAATAACCAAATGTTGTAAACATACAAATGTTCAGCTGTGTACACAAGACACTCAAACTAGGACATGTTCAATTCTTAGAATACAATAACTAGTACATTTCAAGTTAAATTGAACTGAACACTGAGTACATCTGCATCTTTTTTTAAGTTTCTGAAAGAAATAATGGTGCAAGACAGAGGGGTGAGTTACTTTTTTTTTTTCTGTTTCTTACTATGGCAGGTGCAAGTGCTGGATGGTTGTTGAATAAAGTGCATTACTGTATGAGCGGTAAATGTGTTTAATCTTTTTAGATGCATGGATAATGCTGCAGCTTGCTCTCTGCCCCAGCAGACAAAGTGCCAAACCACACTGTTGTGGTTGACATTAAGATGACTTCACTGATGACTGTGTAGAAATGTAGAAGTGTTGCCTGTGGTAGAAAGTAGAATAACCCCATGTTATAGTTCTGTTCTAGATTCTGTAAAAGTATTGTGCCAAGAAGCCTAGTTGACTCAACTATGCTCATTTAGAGCAATTGTGAGGTAAGACCTCAGGGATGGATTGGTGATCTGGCAGTTTGGGCATTTTCCAGGACTATACATCATGCAGTTACAGTGCTCCCCTGGCTTATCTTCCATAATAATCCCAATTACATGATGCCATAAGCAAGGGAGACAAAATATCTATCCTTCCCCTTCTCCATGGAAAAATGGACAGACCCAAGCAGAGAGATGGTGAGGAAAAGCTATGCAAGAAAAAACGTATAAGTTTGGAGGCGGATGTCAGCAAATGTGCAAAGATTTCAGACATATTTGCTGTATGGGCCACTGCAATAGCCTCTACCTCATTGGCAATGCCAATAGGAAGAATGCGTCATCATTTGGGTAAATGTTGAAGAGCACGTGGAGAGTCATGGAGAAGAGCACTCATGTACTTTAAACAATGATGTGGGCCAGAGTGACAGGCAGAATGAGGAGGAGCAGAAGGAAAGGGGAGTTCCATCAGTGAGGAGAAGCTTCATGATAACATGGATGGCACAAAAAGTACTGAGTGCATAAATTAACATGGTACTTCTTAGAAGTTGTACATATTATACATCCTTTTTGTGAGTGATCTTAGGAGATATTCTAATATTTTGACAATGGATTTTTGAAACTGTAAGTATTAATCTTTGACATTCACTGAAACAAAATTCCCTGTAATGCCAGATGCACAGTGTATGGGTGGTGTCCGAATGGAGAGATTCTGGATTGTAGTGGTGGACCAGTGCTGATTTTTGTCCCAGTCCAGCTTTGTTTCACCTAAAAGGAACACACTATAGTGTACTGAGGGTTACACAGACTCTCACTGCTGCTGTATACAGCATTAGTCTATTTGGGTTGCATCCCTTCCCTTGGACTTTTGTTTGCTGGGTCGCTAGATGGCGCAGCTATGTGCACACAAAAAAGAGCACAAAGGCACACACAGCCTGTGGTGCACCATTTCTCAAGGTTAGAAACAGTCCAGTCATACGATAGACAAAAAGATACAGGCAGAATAAACTTGGGTTTATTATCTAGCAACTCTGGGCTGATGCATTGCAGAGACACATATGTTCTACAGACTTGAAGAAGATGGTAGACAAAGACCATGTCATCCATCCAATGTTATCTAGGCAAACTGCAGAAGACAAGTACAATTTTAAATATACCAAGATTAGGATGAAGATTGTCTTGAAGCAGGCACAAACTGTTTGTAGATGGGGAGATTGTGGGTTAGGATTAGAGGGGGAGTATACTTTTCTAGTGTGAATGGAGTTGTTCATCTGTTATTATTTAAGGATACTATACAGTTATTCATATTAAGTAATGCAATAGTTATCCTATCAGCCAGGTTGATTTTTAACTATTTCTTGTTCCTTAATAGACCAACTCCACCCCTTCAGGAGGACATATACAGTAGTTGACTTCCTGTTTGCGGCCCCTCCCACTAGTCAACTACAGGAACCAGTAAGACAAAGAAACAGATGCAATACAAAAAACAATTATAAAGTTTACATAAAAGATGCCACAGTAAATCAATCCAAATATCTGCTATCAGAAGTTATAACACATGTTGCTATTCCAACATGTTGCATTTTGCCCTGGTAATCATAGCTGCACTTAGAAAAGGATGGTATTGATTCCATTAACATCAGTATGGGGTGTTATTTGTAGTGTGTTCTGTGGATTGAAACCAGCAGCCCTGTCATTTTATTGAGTTTAATCTGTAAAAAAAAGCATTTTAGTTCAAAGCAATCATTAATGAGGTTGTAAATATGAGCATCTGGGCCTAGTAATGTCACTGGGCCGAACACTCAACATGATCGAAGACGATTTGACTCTCAGATCACATAATTGCCCCATGTTCCCAAGCGTGTCCTATGGCATGATTTGGGGCCAAGAAACACTTAACGTATAACTGAAACTTAACTGGCAGACTAAGAAACCCTGTTTTTTTTTTTTTTTACGATTTACCCTCCCAAGATTTTCTTAAGCATAACTCATTGTAATAACTTTCTTACTATGTTGAGAAGATCTTTTCTAATTCAGACAAGTAGAGCCATTTGATACATAACATATATGATAACCATTATACCTTTTTAATACCTTTAAAAAAATGTAATTAAGGTTGTATAGGTAAAAGTGACATATCCAGCAAATTAACTAAAATAAAATTGAATGTGCTTAAAACATCCTGAAAAGTACTGTATGTTTTTTACCCTGATTAAAGCAGGTCACTGGCATGGTTTTATTCTCTGAAAAATT
Organism: Clarias platycephalus; assembly: GCA_030068275.1. NCBI lineage: Eukaryota > Metazoa > Chordata > Actinopteri > Siluriformes > Clariidae > Clarias > Clarias platycephalus. The sequence goes on along the minus strand of JAQQZT010000020.1, from coordinate 12,695,041 downwards.
GCCACACAGTTAATGAAATGAAATGAAATTAAATGAAATTAAATAACCAAATTGAAATTAGATATGGTACATGCCTACTAGGGAAGCAAAGGAGGTGCTTCATTATATATAAGTCTTTGCCAGCATATTGAAACATTTCATTGAGATTAAAATTATCCTTAAGCTCCACACTGCATTTCAGACACGGATGTCATTCGGGAAGCTTATTTAAATTTTATATTGTATTAAGACTCTATAAAACATGTAATATTTAATATTATTTAATACTGAATTTAAAGACAGGTTTACATATTGTTTAAATAACAGCTACATGTACAGTACAGTACACTACCGAAACTGCTTATTTGTATTGACCGTGACCTACTGTAGTGTCACTTATTGTTGATTATCATTCATGTGTGTCTGAATGATATGCCAATATAATGTTACAATTATTCAGGTGTGGTTTAATGAACACCAGGTTGAAGTCAAGCACCTTTTATGGCCACCCTACTCATCAAACCTTAATGCAAAGTTCTGAAGTGCATTAGTAGATATACAGTATCCAGCTCACTCATCTCAAAGAAAATTATGTTCTTTGTGAAGAATGGTTCAACACCCGATCATAAACAGTTCTCGTATGATAGCTTTCCTGGAGGAAATAACTCTTCTGCTAGGTTACTCCTTTTAAGGACCTTAATTTTTATATATACAATAATTGTATTAGTTTTAATGATTTTGTCGACCCCTGACAGTTAACAGCATTTGGCAGATGCCCTTGTCCAGAGAAACCTACATTTTATTATATTATACAGCTTGGTTAAGGGCTCAACAGCAGAACCATGGTGGTGCTGGGGTTTGAACTGGAGATCTGTAATCCCACACCTTACCCATGGAGCCACGCCTGCCCCAATTTATGTTCAGTTGGACAACTAGCAACTGGAACAGTTGTTACTTATGAAAAATGTAATCTGAGGAAGAAAAATGACCAGTCCCTAGTTACTGAACGGCAAATCTTTTGCAGCTGTGCCACATTTAGTTTATTTTTCTTGCTCTACCAATAAAAATTCTCAGAAAGAAGCAAATCTTGGAAAGCGTATTAACATGTGGATTTCTATGCAGTGAACACTAACAAGTGGAGTGATATAAAGATTGAAATGTACCGATGCTTTGATTTAAAATAAGAAAAAAAAAGATTTCCTTCTATTCCAGTAAAATTAGTTGAAACAATTATTTGGAACAATATTGACACTGTAACTATATTTCAACTATGACTAACAAAATGGCTAATTTAGGGCTTTCACAGCAACAAGGGTTATTTTTCCTATTCATTTAAATACTATTGATTTTGTTTACACTCAAGACCAACTGTGTCTGAATATACTGTAAGTGTATATGCAAGGGGCGTTCGAGTCAAACCGGGACTCGAGACAAATTTTCTCATGAATGAAGACATAAATCAGATTGACATTTACAGAAGACCTCAAGCTCAGTATAGTGATGAATCTCTTAGCTGCAGTAAAACATTTGAATGGTGCAAACGTTTTAACACTTAACAACGATCCCGGCTTGGAACCTACTGCAGACGTTCGTGTGAGCATTCAGCAAATGGAACATCAGATCCTTGGAAATCGTCACTTTGTGGAATTTGTGAAAAAGACACATCTGTCTGTGGGAACTGTACACGCCATTCACTACTTAACACTACTTGTACATTACAAAAACTCAGCGCAACTTCTAGAGTTATATCACCAGTATAGTCCTGACCTCTCTTCAAGCCATTTCCACATGTTTGGGCCATTTAAGGAGTTAGTGGGAGGCCTGCATCTTAGACATGAAGCAGGCAGTCCGATCATGGCTCCAGCATACTGAGAAAAACATTCTACCTTGGCGGTATCTACAGTAGGCACTAGTGAAACGCTGGGATAAGTCCATTAGTGTAGCAGGGGATTATATAGAGAAATAAACAGAGTTTTTACTCTTATGACTGTGTTCTGTTATTCCGCACAATCAAAAGTCCCGGTCTGACAGATTTAAACAGAAAGGCCATTTGGCCTATTAAACACACTTGACCAAACGCAGATCAGAAATCGTGGTGGAAGAGGCTGTGGATTTTTGTTTCGAATCTTGTCCCGTTCACTTTCCTAAAGTTAAACAAAGGGAAGTCAGAGGAAATTTTATTTTGTTCCACCAATCACTCTAATAATCTTATTCAACTACTGCCATATGTTAAAACACATCATATCCCACATGTGGCTTTGCATCATTTCTGTTTCAGATTTAATCTCAGATATTGTGGTAAAAGGCATTTGCATGGGATTGATAACTGATGATTTTGGTTTTCCAGCTGTGTGTCATACATGTATTGCATTTTATATTATTATTTTCATTATTATTTTTAAACAGACCTTTGCATTATATATTATTAGAAGTCTATTAAAAATTCTTTACCAAGTACAATATTGTCAGTATCTGCATATTTAATTCTATTTGTTATTTGCTTGAAAACTAATTTTTTTTTGGAATTACAGTAAGCAAACCAAGTATGTTACATAATATGTTTGCAAGGACTGACATGTTGTTGAACTTTGAGTCTAATCCCAGATTTCCATCTGTAGCATGGTCAATGCTGCATCTCCCGTAAGAGATAATTGCATTTTTTTCAAACGCTTTTGAACACTCTGCAAAGGTCGACAAAGGGTGATCTAGCCTGATAGGAAACACATTATGAGTGGGAAAGAAATAAAAAAGAAAATTCTCCTATGCTCTTCATTAAATGAACACATTGTCTATTATCACACAAACTGCCTAGTTTTATGTTCCTCATTTATTACAGTGCAATGCAAAAGCAAGAAACCAATGCCCACCCATCTGTTCTCCAAACTCCCACAGCCCGATCTGATCAAGCACCCATGGGATGCACTGGACATATAAGTCCGATCCTCAGAGGCCCCACCCTGCAACCTACAGCGCCTAAAGGATTCGCTGCCAATGACCTGATGACATCTCAGAAATCTCATCACGCCACCAGTGGTCTTGTGCCAGAACTACCCAGGCAGCAAAGAGGAATCTCGAGAATAACGATATAATGGTTTGTAAAATTCTGGCTGATTGGTGTATATCATCAAATGTCATTTTATTATCCAGAAGTCATTCCTGTTGACTAGGCTCTCATTTGTAATGTTTTAAACTGCTTTATTTCATTAATCAAAATTATTTCAAACATCAGAATATGAATATCCTAAATCCACAGCTTCGGCTACAATAAACTGCAAAGGAAACATTCTTAAAAGAAAGAAGGTTTTGTCTGTACATCTCTGTATGTATGTATGTCTGTCCAGCCAGATTTTGTCACAGCACCACGCAAAACTGGCTAAACAGAATGTAATAAAACTTTGGCAGAACTTACATACAGTAGGTATTTATTATGCGCTAGAATCCCCCCCCCCCCCCCACGTAATCGCTATATCTATTACAACATAATTTTATTATCAATATGAATAAAAGAAAGGTTTGACGTGACGCTATGAAAAGTTATGTGCCGGATTTAATGATCTACTTTAAAATAAGCTACTACAGTAATAAGCTACTTGCTAAATGTAAACAAAAACATGTAGATATTAATTAGAACATTTTCACCTCCGAAATAACAGCGCTGAAGTGGTATAAGTGAATTTTAACATGCTGGTGTCATTTTTAAGACAAAACATAATATTTCCTTGATTTACTTTTTTGATTTCTCATCTATGATTATCTCTCTGATTACCGAACAGGGAGTGTGTTTGGCTGATGACAAAAGAAGTACAACTTAGCATAAACAAGGTGTAAGATACTCAACCTTAGAAATTTTTATTTTTTTGGATTAATAAGTTAGACAGAGAATTCTGCCGTATAGAAAGACAGGCAGACATGTACCTGGGCTTCAACTGAAAATAATATCATCACTGATTACATTAAAGCTGATCAGATTATTTTTAACTTTAACCTTTTAACTCTTTTCCCCATGTATGATGGGTACTTATGCTAGTTAATTTTTAGACTGAGGTGTAACCCTAAGGATTTGTTCCATCTCATCATCAGTTCACAAATATCCTTGTGCTTGTTCATTTTATGTTGTTTCCTGGACTTATCATATGTTTGGTTCATATGTTGCAGCAGCATTCCTTTTTCATTTAGAATAAAAACAGCATAAAACTAAGCAGGGAAGAAGAGTGTCTGTCGGGTGCTTTCTTTGAAAAGTGTCATTTTGAAGGCTCTTTGAAGTAAAACGACCATACAGAAGAGATGAACCCCAGCATATGGTTCAATTCAAAATGAACAGCAGCACTTGACTTTTCTGGAATGTCTTGCAAAGCTCGGGTTTTAAAACATAAATTATGTCTAGAATGAAGGCTGCTTATGCTTCTTCTTGCAATATCTTTACAAACACGCAGCAGTGTTAATGATGCTGAGAAACAAAACCATTCATCACAGTGCAGACCTTCTGTATGTCTCTCACACAACCTGTAAGAGAGGAAACTCTTACACATACACACACACACACACACACACACACACACACATATGTGGAGTATTGTCTGGGTCAAGATTCGCGCATGAGGAGAACAGAAGGGAGCTGGAGGCATGCTAAGCCTACACCTTGTGTGAACCTCACATGATTCAAACAAGTGATATCACTCACCAGACCAATTTACTGCTTTCCTGATTTGTTGACCCTAGTTCAAAATATTACCACTGTATTAGAAGTAAGTTTTTTTTTTTTTGTGATTGAAGGTGTTTTAGGTGGCTGCGCACTTCTAGAAAAGAGAAAAGAGGAATACGAACACATTCCTTTGCGGTGAAACAAAGCTATTTTCCCGACCACTAAAAGTGTTTACAGATGTGTGCTCAAATTTTACATCTGAAATTGCAGCTCCAAAGAGCTGTAAAATATTCTTTTTTCATAACACAATCGAGTGCTATCAATAATCCACGATATATGTTCCCAGAAAATACTCTACTCGATAGAGGACCTATCTGACAGGGCAGTCCATTTGGTGATCCTTTTGTTGTCTTATGTACAATGGAGTCTTAAGGGGGTAGAAAACAATTACTGCATATGTCTTTTGGTTTTCAGACCTCTGTATGGATTCCAGCTGTGAAAAAACCTGGCTATAAACCTTTATGTGTCCGGGAGTCTCATCTGCAGCGGATGATTTAAGGGCAACAAGGAAAGAGTTCGAAAGCATAGATGAAGCGTGCTTAGTATGTTATGGCACAAATGCTGAGCATGTGTGTGCACCAATATGATTACTTGCTGCGGTCTGTAACTGGTTCTCATGACACTTCCTGTTTTGTTTCCTGTTTGCTTTTGAACCTTCCCTCTGCTCCGCCTTAGTTATTCCCCCTTGATTATTGTTTGCACCTGCAAGTAGTTTTCCACACCTGGACTTGTTTTTATCTTGTTAGTAAGTGTGTATATACTCATCGGTTTGTGTCTATTGGTTTTTAAACACTGTTATATTGTGATTTTAAGCCATACTGGCTTTCATTTCAAATTTTCATGGGAATGCACTGCTCATGAATTACAATCCATTATATATACACACAACATGTACAAGATTGAACAAATGACTTTCCTGGGTGCTCAGGACAAACTCTGAAAACTAGGCTGTCAGTTTTTCCATTCACAGTTTCTTTGCCACATACAGTGTGATTTTCCTTTTTTTAGGTTATTCCATCACTGCCCTGAGATGTATTGGCACCCTGTCCTGGGTGTACCCTGCTTCGTGCCCTAAGTCTCCTGGGATGAGCTCCAGGCCCTCTGCGAACCTGAAGTACAGGATAAAGCAATATATACATACATATATATACGATGAGTGAGTGAGGGTAATCCCACCACTACATGGAATGGAATACTGGCGGTGAGAACTACTTTAAATAATGAATTAATCAAAAAGATGTTAGACAATATTTATGAAGTATGAAGTTAGGGTTTACAAATTAGTGACACAACTGAGAAAAGTACAATATAATGAATCACAAAAGCTGTCCATTAAAACCAAATGGCCATAAAGATGTGGTCAGACATGAGTAATCTCCATGTGCAATAAGAGAACATGCTTTTTTTTTGCAATTTTTTCCCATTTGGCAGACACTGATATCTTCGATATCGAGTGACTTATATTTCATTTCATTATACTATACATCTAAATGGTTAAATTAAGGGTCTTGGTCAAGGGCCCAACAGTAGCAGCTTGGTGGTGCTGGGATTTAAGATCAGTAGTTCAGCATATGAGCTCCCCCTGCAAAAAACAACAACAACAACAACAAAAAACAGTTAATCAGAGACATTCTGCCTTTTTGTTGTACAGAAACACAGTGCATCATACTGGAGCTTTTATTTACTCAGTGACCTAGCTAATGGAGTTAGATATTGTTGAACCCTACATGAGAACAACAGGACATACTGTACAAGCCATGCAATGCTTCTATACAATATTAAGTGTATATGATCACAACCTTTATGATGAATCAGTTCTTTGCCTGGGGTTTCTGAATTATTTCATGTACAGCAAGTGAGAAGAAGAGAAAAAAAGTGAATTTGACAACGGCACCCAACAATAAAATGAAAAATGAAATCAAGATGCTCTGAGCATTTTCTACCATTTAAACATATTCAGCCTCCTGGAAAATGAAAAGCTTATTCTAAACTGGTCTGCCTTTAATCTCATATTTGACGTCCAGTGATGGACCGGCATTCCATACAGGAAGTATTCCTGCCACATGCTCCATGTTCCTCAGATAGGCTCCAGATCCACCTATCCTTCACCTAAGGTGTAATAACAACAGTTTTGCAATAAAGTGACTGCAGCATGCACATTTTCGCCAACAATCCTGATTCCTGATTTACAAAAATGACTCTAATCCATAACATTTTGGCCTTCCTATGATTACACCATTGTGTTTGTGTGTAATTATTTGGTTATGACTATTAACCAGGAAAAGATCGTTAAAAAGGTACAGTAACAAGTTTTGCAGAAAGTATGTAGCACTCTTCAAGTCCAATATAATCTTTTAAATCATTTACACTCCATAATATAAAAACAGCATGTTTTTATATTATGTAATACAGTATGTACCTCCATTGCATACTTTGAAACATTCTGAGAACATTCGACTATGGAACATTAAAAACTCAAATGAAATCAGCTGCAGACCAAAAAGCTTCAAAGCACGATACTTCAAAGCTAATGGCATGTGCTAGTAATGCTATTCCTACAGCTGGCCTAAAGGACTCTGGAAAACTGGGAAATGCTAGCTTAGTATATTTTGCATGCAAATGTTTTTGGTCTGTTGGGTAAATTATATATTTTATTGATTTTTAAAATCTCAGAACTTACATAACTCATTAGCCTAAATAAATTCCTAAATACCAAAAGTCAAGAAATGTCATTAGGAATGATAATTCTAGAGTGTAATACCTTTTCTGACTCCCAAAACACGGAACAACAGCAGTCTTCTCTACACAGATGACTGAGGGTCTGAAAATTATACTGATGCCTACAAAGCATGGCGAAGCTATAAAAAGATATGAAGGCTTGCAGTTTCCACTGTTTGAAATGTCATTATGAAATGGCAGTCATGGGGGAACTGTGGATGCTTAGGCAAGAAAACACCAAGAAAAATAATTGCCCCAATGTTAGAGTTATGACTAACTCTCTTTGTTCTGCCCGGAACATTACAATGACTTTTGTTCTTTTGTTGTGAGAAATGTACGTGACAAAGGGCATCTGACCAAACACTGACCAAAATGAAAATAATCAGAAATCTCAGATACCATAATCACGCTTGCTGTGTCGTATCTCTCGGCTGGTAACATAAGCGTGCCGAGGCATGGCGAACATATCAGGCAATAATTCTTCTTAATCTTTATTCTAAACTTAAAACCAAACAAACACATCCATAAAAAAAAGTCATTAGAAGGAACCATGTGTAAATGTTTGACAAAATAAATATCTGATAAGCCAGAGGCATTTTGGATACTGTGCTGAAGGAATAAAAAAATAAATAATTGAAATGAAAGTCTTGACATAGTAGGATGTTTAAACTTGCCACATTTATAATTTATTCTACTTTAAACAATGCAATATAAAGTAGCTGTGCAATAAAATGACGTGAAGATGGTATATTTCTACATAAATCAATCAGACATAACATTACAGCCATTAACATTAAAACCACCTATAGGTTGTTGGTTCGCCTTGTGCTACTGGGGCAGCTCTAGCCCCTCATGTGGTGTGTTGTAGTGTTTGGCATGAGGACAAGTACAGCAAATCATTTGGGCTCTGTGGGTTTTGGGGTGAGGGCCCTCAGGGGATCAGATAGGATCTTGGGCACTTGGAGGCCGCGTCAGTGTCCTTGGGCTCTTTGTATGCTGAGTCCTATCCATGGTGGGCTGTGGTGCACTGTGTGGTCTGGTGCCTTTCTCTTGTGGCCAGCATTGACTTTTTTTTTAGGAATTTGGCTTTTTTTGTGGGACTGGACAGCCTGGCCTTTGGTCCTTGCATGCATGGGAGATCGTTACCAGCATTAACAATATGATCCTGTCACTAGTTTACTGATGTATAGTGGTGATTAATGTTGTCCATTTAATCTGGTGCTGGTGTTAATGTTATGGCTGATTTGGAGTATATTTGGCTGCATTTATTTTCAATTTAAAAATGTTATTTAGCCAGGGTGTCAAAGATTTTCCATATAACTATGGAAGTATAAACATTTAAAACTATGGTAGGTATAATTCAGAACTTATACGAAGATATTACGAAGATATTATGAGAAGTTACACCGATTATTCTTCCTGTGAAGTACATTCAGATCCAGCATGAAAAAGTACTACAGAACTTTCTGATTATCCTTCTGATGTGCTTCCCTTAAGTTCACTCCTGCATATTGTTATCTATCATTGGAATTGATTAACCTAAATTAGTATAGGTGGAAGTTGAACACAGTTCAGAAACTTGCAGGAAGAAAAAAATCTTCTTTTTACTTAATTCAAAACTTCAGTACAGCGGATTTTATATTTTACACTAAACATGAATGTATGTTGGCACATGCTCCACTAGCTCTTATTACAGTTTCTAATAACCTCGAGATGAAAACGCATACTTACAGATTCATTTTATAAGCTTGTTTGTCTAGCTTTAAAGTAAAAGTAATGTGCAACTGTGAAGTAATTATGTGGGCAGATAAACATCAAATGTAAGCTGTCAGCTGTTGTTTTTGAATTTCTAATTTAAGCGGTATTTAATCCAGCCTTAGCAACATTTGTGTTGTAAAAATGAACAAGGACCTTAAGTATCCACAATTCAAGCCACCTTCTCATACTACATTAATTCCTGTGCCAAGCAATCAAGAGTCATGGATGCCTGCAAAGGTTTGTTCCAGTTTTAGTTGGAAACACATGGGTTTATTAAACATGAATAGATGTATCAGGTGTGTAACATAAGTCTGAACCCAAGCCCTGTGGAAAGATTAACTTTAAGTAGTGCAACTAAAATGGACAGTCCTTTGCTGTTTGCTTTGTTTAGATTTACCATTCACAAATTCCAATATACGATCCAATGTAAGCGGATCACCTAGCTGCATGTTTTGAACAGCTAGCTGGAGAATCAAAAGGAAACTCGTTTGATTTTAGGAAGAACGTGCAAAACTTCCCACATACAGTAACCTGAGATCAGAGTCAAATCAGCGACCCTGTCTCTGCAAAGCAGTATCACAACCTTTTTTTTTTTATATTGATTTCTGAAAAATTGGCAGTTTTCTGGTATGTTGGGTTATCCTTTTTAAGAACAAATGCAGTCTGGAGCTCAAACCAAGAATAGATATTCATGATTATTAATTTGTTTAACCAATCGAACAAGGTACACCTGGGCAACAATAAACCTCTTTGAGTCATTAGAGACTGGCTGACAGTATAGAGATGATGTACTGTATCTACACACTCATGACTTGAGTTTGAGTACTTGTGTAATGTACAGAGAAATGCATTTTTGCATAGGCTTTTATGCATGATGAAATTCCCTGCATGTAAAAGGCTAGATTTAATTTTATTGAACAAAAATTTGGAAAAATTTCCACGAGTGTTCTCTTGTTTGTGTTCTTTAGAGATTTTTTATTTGTTTCAGTTTGCTCTGTGTCTTGTGTTTTTGTCTTGTCTCTTTGTGTTTAAACTGCCAGTCTTCTGTTGTGTTTTCTGTAATGCATTGCCTCTTGTCTCTGTTACCATGTTTTAGAATTAGCATTAGCTTTAGTATTAGCACTCATCATTAGCATTGTAGCCTAATCATAGCCTTAGTTCTTGTGTTTTTGTTAGTTTTTTTATGTTAGTTTTTTTATACTGAGAAAACTTCACACTATTAAAGAAAAGTCTTCACTTTGGGTTGTTCTTTGGATCTTTTTGTGACTGAACACAAGACCTTCAACTTAAGAGTGCAAGAAACAACTATGGGGAGGATTGTGATGTGGGGCTGAGCAAGCTGGCTGTATCTCCTTCTCTCAGACAGAAACTGTTGAGACTAATGGACATGCTAAGTGTGCATAATGAGGTAGCGTTTGAACCCAAGGGGTCCTTTTACAGTGCAGTTACTAAAGGAAGAACATTGCAGTTCATAAACCTACTTTTGGATTCTTTTTATGTTCTCCAGGCACACCTACTGGCCCAGCTGTTTGTCTCACAGCAGCAACCCAACTTGGGAAACAGTGGAATTTATTAAGCTGATAAAATTGGTATTTCCCAAGGTCTCCTAATGTTTTTTTTTATAGGAGGCAACGCCAGGTGCAACAGCCTGTGAGCCTGCTCAGAGTGGGGCTGACAGGGCAGCTTTCAGAATAGAACTCCAGGACAAATGGCAAAAGCACAGGGTTTCAGGAGGAGGCCAACAGCAAAAAGCTCCAGGAGGTGGCTGACAGTGTAGAGTTCCAGAAGGAGTCCAACAACACAAAGTTGAAAGGCTGACAGCTTTGCTCAAGGCCACTGCTAAGCACACTGAGATCAACCTGATGATCTTCACACCCACACTCAAAGCTCCATTTTCTGTTCATTGCCCTGTGGAGGTTAAAATGGCAATCTACACCATTCAGCACCCTGCAGAGGTCAATGTGATGGTCTTCCAAAGAAGATACAAATGCAGATGCCCTGTCCCATGCCATAAAATGCTTGAATTATAACAAGCTTTACCTGGACCATGCCATGTTCCATGCTATGCTATGTCTGTATCATGTCATGCTATGCCTGACCTATGCCCAAGCTGTGCTTGAATTATGATGTTCTACATAAATTATGTTACACGCCACATTAGACGCATGCCATACTATGCCAGAACCATGCCACTATATGCTATATTTATGCCATGATCCATGCCATGGGTTGCCAAACATAATCCCTCTTCTAGACAAGATATGCACTGTTCAGCTTGGGCCATGCTGTGCGGAATCCCAGCTATATGTTCCTTCCACCACTTGGCTTTGAGAACATGGTGCTCTCTCCGGTTTTAAGTTTCTATTGTTGGTTCCACTGCCTGGATTCAGTGACACAACATTGGCACCACTGCCTGGGGATGCCATCTGAGCACCTCCTCATGTTTTCAACAACATCTTGCTTGCTCCACCCAGCTGCAAGGTCATACTGGTGCCACCTCCCAGCTTCAGAGATTCCATGCAGGCATCACATCCATATTTTGACCAAAAGCCTACACAGACACAGGGTCAGGACAGCCTTGCCCTGTGCCAACCATTTGACTTCATAGGAAGCAGGAGCGACTGCCATGGATGACCTGAGCCTTGGGAAGGCACATTTAGTACTCATTTGGTCTAATTCAAGTTTCTAAATAATGTACAGTAAATATCTCAGAATTTCTAATATTTAGTAGCCAAATCTGCAGATCAAAAGTTGATATGATGTTGTTATATTTATTTGATTACTAGACTTTGAGAGATTTTGGTGTTTTACTTTAGTTCAGTGAAATAACACAGTTTCAAATTTGTGAAAATTGAGTAATCCTTTAAGACAGCTATCAGATGGTCAGTTTGGCTTCTTTGCTTGCAGCCTGTCCCAAGGTCTGGATTGTCACAGAATAACTAGGTCTGTCATACGACAATGAGCTAGACAGAGACCAAAGAAATCTAAAAGGCCAAACCAGAAGAGAAATCTAAAAATTAGATTAAAACAAAAAGAAAAAGAGTTCAGAAGTTCATGACTATAAGTTCACAAGTTTAAATGATGCAAATCCGAAGCAACAAAATTAAATACTACAACACTGGTTGACTAGGTTCTGTCTTAACAGCTCTATGCTCACAAACCAGTTTTAATAAAAGCTTCTGTTTAGTAAATTAATATAAGTATACATTAAATAATCTATCTATCTATCTATCTATCTATCTATCTATCTATCTATCTATCTATCTATCTATCTATCTATCTACCTATCTATCTATCTACCTATCTATCTATCTATGTCTGGAATGATGGTATTATTCCAGTATTTTCCGGTATTTTGAAGCCATCTTGGATTTTGGGGGAAAAAAGAAACATCAAATCAAAAGGTGGATGGATCCAGATTTTTGAGTCACCCTGTATAAGCTAAATAAATCAACCTAAAGATACTGTATGCAGTTGAGAGTCTTGACAAGCCACTAACTATGTAAAGCAATTTTCAATAAGAGAACAGAAAAGTGTCGTCTATTTTTGTACACTAGGTGCAATAATAATTCCTCTGAGCAAAACTGTCGGAAGTTGAACACAGTATCCCAAATTTATGTTGTGGGTGAGGACTTTTTAAAAAACAACATTTATTAAATGGCTATACTGCAAACCTGACCAGAAGGTTGTGGTTCCTTAAGGTGGATTCCTGAAAGATCATTGCAGGGTTAAATTGCAGAACATCTTCTTGGGTGTGGTTGGTCTGTATAGTGTGTGAGTGTGTGTGTGTGTGTGTGTGTGTGTGCGTGTTGGGGCGGGGGGGGGGGGGGGTGTTGGGCTAAACTAGAGGCCCAGACAAAGGGGGGGCACACAATCTCGGGATTTAGCAAACAACAAACCAGCATGGCCTTCCAAACAAATATTGTATGACTGAGTGATACAGACAGTTGGCAAGTGTTGTTCGTGTGTTTTCTCAGCTCTATGAAGGAGGAAAGTACAGTAACCAGAGAGAAAGAAACTTTACAACTTTACATAAAGAAGGAGTCAATTGGCTGACAAAATCATGGCTTTCTTTTCTTTCAAAAGGCATACCAACATCACATTTTTCAATGAGCGTGTGCCTTTTAGGTTAAACAAAATGTTTTGGTTGCTGGTGTCATCAACATTAACCAGCCATTTCTGTCTGCCATGACCAAAGAAACAGAACAAAACAAAACAAAAAAGAAAGGGGGACAGATTTCTTCATGGCGATGGTGGAAATTGTTTTCTTTATACTACTGTAAATCATCCCATAGAGGTTGCTTTGAGGAATTTTGAGAATTGTTGTCATTAAACCTTTATAAAACATGCTTTTGTTCCTACAATGCATTTACATATAAAATATGGATTTAATATGAATTATGATAAAAAAATTATTTTTAACCCTTCATGAGCAATGACCTTTTAGTAAAATCCTATACACAATTATAATATAACAGTCTGCACCACATACGTATCTGATTGCTTCCATGATATATGTGGTCAAAAAACCTCAATGTAAGATGTTGTGCTTTGTGCACATGAAGAAGTTGAAATGCCAAAATTAATTTAAATATAATGCATTACAGGCAATCTCTATGTTTTTAATTTAGTAAAAAAATAATAATAAAGGTGTGTATGAAAACGGCTGCAATGCCACACCTTTGTCAAACAACGTCAATTGAAAATCAATGTGTTGACTTCACTCACATCTTGAGTGTTTAATTCAATGTGGGTGTGTACAGAGAGAAAATGGAAAACTTATTGTTCCAATATTTATGCATTTGCAACACATTTGTATTTTGGGGGGCTCTCTTGTTTACATAAATCAATCTTGCCTAACTGTTTTTATGATACTGCCGGTGATGTGATTCTTCGTGAAACCTGCATTGTTTCAAAGGCTGCTATTTAGGTAGGGTGACTTAAAATTTCCATAACATTTTGTTTTCCAGATTCTAGGCCCCAAATGTTCTGCACTGTTTTGTTTGACATTGTTCATTATTCAAACTATCAGATAATTGTCAAGTACTGAAACAGCAAAAACACATGTCTGAAAATGTAAATAAAGAAACACTTTGCAGTGCATATTCCAGGATATGAAGACATTCCCTATTTGTTCAATTATATAATATTTCCAAGGTTTAATGTGTTCTGTGTGCATGTGCGTGTGTGTGTGTGTGTGTGTGTGTGTGTACGTACGTACGTACATACATACATACATACATACATAAGTGAGTGTTGAAATGCAAACAGTATGTGCATTCATCTCATTATTATCTACAGTATACACATTTTTCTCACACATACACACTTCCAAATATTTTCTTTTCTAAAAAAAATTCTTTAATTTTTGTGAAGCTGCTTTGAGACAATGACCATTGTTAAAAGTGCTATATAAATAAAATTGAATTGAATTGAATGGTGCCGGGTTACTTTATGTTTTTTCATCCCAAAAGAAAAAAAAGGCTCCACCTTGACTATAAACTGAATAACACATGGAAGTGATGGATGGATGGATGGATGAATAGATAGATAGATAGATACTAAAAGAAATTACTAACATTCAGAAACAAGGAGAGTAATACAATAGACAATATATCATGTGACATCTCTGCTTTTGAGGTTCTCTCCCCAACATATTACAGCATAGAAGAGGAAACTGGCCACCCCAATAGGTAGAACATCTGTAGGAGATTTTTGCAGATGCTAAAAAAGCCCAGTTTCCTCAGAAGGAACATCTGACTTTCTGAACAGATGTTCTGCATTTGCGGACCAGTCCAGTTTGTCGTCCAGCTGTAGCCCTATGTATTTATATGTCCTCACCACCTTGAAATTAACTCTTTTAATGGTCACAGATAGTAGTGCGGATTCAGTCTGAAACCATCTTCTTAGTCTTGGAGTTGTTCAACTGAAGATGATTTGACTGGCACCAGCTCATGAATTCATTCACAAGGCCCCTATTCTCCCCCTCCTGCCCATCCCTGATACACCCCACAACAGCAGTGTCATCAGAGAACCTCTGCATGTGACATGGCTCCGAGCTATACTTGAAGTCAAAAGTGTACAGAGTGAACAGGAAAAGTAAAGTCCCCTGAGAAGCTCCTTTGCTGCTGACCATGATATCAGAGTTGCAGTCTCTCATCCTGGCATACTGTGGTCTCCTGGTAAGGAGATCTATAATCCGGGTCACCAAGTACAGCATGAGGCCACCTGCATATCAGTCAGCTTGTCTCGTAGCAGGAGGGGCTGAAAGGTGTTGATAGCACTGGAGAAATCAAAACACAATTCTTACAACAACTTTTTTTTGTAGAGGTGGGAACAGATCTAATGGAGCAGGTACAGGATGGCATCATCAACACCAACCTTCTCCTGGTAGGTAAACTGCAGGGGATCCAGATGCAGTGCATGTTAAACCACAGGTCTGAGGAGAAATCAGTTGCTCAAAGATCTTTCTTTTGTTTGAAGTCATTGCAAATCATTGAACTTGATAGGGGATTTCTTCTTACGGGGACAGGGATCATACAAGGTGGTAGAGATTTACATGAATGCCTTACATTTTACAAAGAAACAATGTCATAAACTAAAATGTGAAAGAGAGGTTACAAATCTATTTAGCACTTGTGTATCAGTCATTACAGGTCCATGGTTAAACAAATGGGAAAAAATAGAGTCCATAGTTGGACTACAGACGTTCCTAGATGGATGGATGGATCAGTCATTGCACAAATTACTGTGAATAAAAATGCACCTTCTTTACCTCTGCTCCCTGTAGCCTCACCATTCCACTTGGATCCATCTCATTCACACACATGTATTCGGTCTTGCTGCAGCTAACTTTCATTTCTCTGCTGTTCAGAGCTCTCTAGATTTTTCTCCACCTGTTCCCTGCTCTCGCACAATGTGATAGGAAAAATTCCATAGACCATGGAGACTCCTGTCTAACCTCATATGTCATCCTGTCCCTCACCAGGGCAAACAAGAAGGGGCTCAGAGCCAATCCTTGATGCAGACCCACCTCCACCTTGAACTCTTCTGTCACTCCTACAACACATCTCACCTCTGCCTTACAGCTCTCATACACAGAGGTGTCAAGTAACGAAGTACAAATACTTTGTTACCTTACTTAAGTAGGAATTTTGGGTATCTATACTTTACTGGAGTAATTATTTTTCAGCCGACTTTTTACTTCTACTCCTTACATTTTCACGC
>JAQQZT010000020.1:12649676-12664509 GCA_030068275.1 Clarias platycephalus | reverse complement strand
CATTTGAAAACAATCGCGACAGAGCAGAGTTTCAGTGTGTTTGTGTTTGAAGCCGAGAGGAGGGGGGGCTGTAAAGCCGAGAGAGAGTGTGTGCGCACACACACACACACACACACACACCTTTACAGCCCTCCCCTCTCAGGTTCCCAAACAAACTCACACACTCTCTGCCTTACACAGACACACGCACACAAACACACACGCACACTCAAAAACTCTGCAGGCACTAAGACCCAGCAGGGGAGACAATCTTTCTAAAAATCTTTGCTCGTCTTGCGGAACACTCGTAAAGCGCGTTACTCGTAATCCGAGGTTCCACTGTACATTTAAATCAAAATGAGTATTTGTAATAGGAAATGTTGATACAGTTCAAATTAACTTAATAATTTAAAAGTGGGATTGGATTCCATATTCACAATCATAACACATCTGCTTTTTTCATGTATTATAAGTGCTATCTTAAATGTTTGCTAAACCAACAACAACGTTTGTAGCTATAAATTCTTTCTAACAATTAATTTTGCCTCTGTACACCTCTACAATGAATTTGAAATAAAACACTCAAGATGTGAGAGCGAAATCACCAGTTTCAGCATTGATTCAAGAGGTTTTACAAAGTGTGGCATTAACCATTTAGCAATTACAGCCATATTCATATACAGTACCTACCGTCATCATGAATAAATAGCTGGCAAGCGGTTGCATGAGCAGGTGTATCTTGTTCCCTTATTAATCCATGATTAATCGAGCAGATAGATGGCCTGGGGATTGTTCTGAGTGTTACTTTTGCATAAGCTATGGACTTAAACTCTCAACATGTGGTGTATATAAAAGTAAAGGAGGCCATCATTAGGATCAAAACAAATTCATCAGAGAGATAGCAAAAACTCTGGTTGTGGCCAGTACAACAGATTGGAACATTCATTAAAGAAGGAATTACCTGGCAAGCTCAGAAACAGCAAAAGGCCAGGAAGACCATGGAAGACAACTAAAGTGGATAACCACAGAATTATGTCCATGGTGAAGAAGAACCCTTTCACAACATTTGGCCAAGTCAAGAACAGTCTTGAGGAGGAAGGCATGTCATCGTCAAAGTCTACATTAAAGAGAATGAAGCTTTATGAAGTAAATACAGATGCTTCACAACAAGGCGGAAACCACAGGTAGTCTTTGCCAGAAAACTTTGCCAGATACTTTGGGCAGATGAAACCAAAATTAACTTACCAGAATAGCGGGAAGAGGAAAATATGGATAAAGAAAGGACCAGCTCAATATACGAAGCATATCACATATAGTGGAGGCATTGTTATAGCACAAGGGTATATGGCTGTAAAAGGTATGGATCTAAGTGTGTTTAACCCCATGTAGTACCATTCCACCATTCCTGAAAAACTATATTATTCTTATCTTCAGATATTTTTTTAATGTATAATCTTAACGTTCAAAGTTCATCTGATTTGTGACTATACGCAGATGTTCAGATGCTTTGTATCAGCAGGCCATCTGATTCAACATGGCTTGTCACTGATTGGTTTCTTTCAGCAGTCAGAGAACACGAAGCTTTGAGACACGCAAGATGTTACAGGAACCTTAGATCTGGCTGACTAAATAATGACAGTGTCCCAGTGTGGTTATAGCATAACAATTTCCACACTGGATTTCCAAGGAGCTGTTCCAGCAGGTAGATCCGTCATAGTGGGAGATTTACCCAGTGATTCAGAGTCTGAGACTTTGAGGCTCTGAGTCAGCTTGCTTACAATTTGTTAAATAATGGTGGTGATTTTCTTTTAACCCAAAAAGGTTTTGATTTCCCTAAATTACATACTTTTATTCATGTAGTATGTAATGCTAGTATGACTGCTTTAATGTCAATAAAACATGCTTGTGATTTGTGAAAGTCCTATGGACTAATATAGTATGACTTAATATTAGATGTTTATCCCCATTTCTTCTCCAATTTAATCACCTGTCATTTCCCAGCCACCAGCCACTTGTCTCGCTGTCAGTTGACTAAATGGGGGTCTTGAAAATTAGCACATGCTTGCTCTGAGATGTGTAAAGCCTGTTTTGTTCCGTTGGTTTTTCAAGTAGTCAAACTTCCTCTCCATATGTAAGTTCAGAATGACTATGTCACAGGGTAATGTCACTGTGATTAACAAGAAAGAGACATTTTCCAGTCTCTCTCCTGGGAACTAGAAAGGTTTAGACGCTACTGAATACCTTGTCTTTGTCAATGTTACACTAAATAAATCTGCCAAGCACAAATGAATAAATTATATACAGATCATTATTAATATTCAGAATAGTCCATACGGGAAATTAATTTAAGCAGCTGCTTAGCCTGACTCTGAGCGTGCATAATTTTCCTTGCACAAATATACAAACAGCACATTTGGATTTAATTCGCTTTTTCTCAGGATTGTCATTTGAAGGAGTTTTTCCTTCCCACTGGTTTGTCTGGCTTGCGCATTAGGGATTTAAATTCACATTTGGATTTCTGTAAAGCTGATTCGTGACAGTGTCTATTGTTAATCCATCCAAACAAATAAAATGAAATACTAAGCAATGTGTGTGATTTCATGCCAAATTTCAGGATAGGACTAATCATTGTACTAACTGTTGCAAGCAATTTATAAACACATTAAAACTGCTTTAAAAAAAAAATAGCTGAAGAGGTCTACTAACATGTAGAGAATGGAAATTAGGTGACATTTGATGGTTTGGAAGAAAAGAAGGCAATTTCATTCAAATGACAACATTACTTCTGGGAAAAATAGAAAAGTTAGGAGAAAAAAAATCACCCTTTTAGGCCACTTGAAGAACTTTTTTTTATTAATTCATATTTAATGTGGTTTATACAACCATTAATCAGGCATCGATGTGCATTTTACAGTTTGAGAGGCATTTCTAGTTGCTGTTCCATCCAGGTGAAAATGTCACATCCATAGTAATCAACAGTAGATGTCCCACCAAAGTGTTTGTTTGTTTGTTTTTCATATTCTTCTTCTTCTATTATTATTATTATTATTATTATTATTATTATTATTTCATTTATTTTTGCTGGGGTGGAGGAAAACTCAACTACTGTATCTCTACACGGAATTTGTTACAGTATGAAGTTAACCCTCTTCAGGTTCTCAAATAGACAAATGCAGTTTTCTCACTCACTCACTTATCGTCTATACCACTTTCTCCTGCATGTCTTTAAATTTTGGGAGGACGGGCCAAAGCATGGGGAGAACATGCAAACTTCATGCACAGAGGTGGGAATTAAACCTGGCCGGCAATTGAACCCGGACCCTAACTACAAAGCCACCATGCCGCCCTTGAAGTTTTCTTTTACCCTAATATACCTATAAAGTCATTACTCATGCCACCTTAATAAACGTCCCAATAGCCCATGTTATAAGATCCAAAACTAGACCTATGTTATTGATGACATTTGGAAATTTACTTTTTAACAGAGCTTAAGGGACTCAAGCTGTGCCTCAATTTGAAGGCCACATCCTGCAAAGCATGTGGTCTATGCGGTCTTTGTAGACTTAGCCTTCCCTGACTGCATAGACCACAAAGGCTTATCCAAAATGAGACCAATCAGGTTTATGGAGGATTTCCTACTAGCACTACCAGCTGTTTCTGCTTACATGTCGGGATACATATACTTAACAAGTACTAAGCAAATCTACAAAATCACAATGATTGTGGTTAAAAAAAAAAGAAAGAAAGAAAGAAAAAAAAAGTAATAATAAACAGAAAAACATCATTGCATCCTTTGCTGTCAATTTACTTCAGGTGGACACGGTCGACGACTGTCTGCTGAACTTCAATGGCTCCTCTGTAAGGATCATCAAGAGCATCAAATTCCTTGGTGTCCATCTAGCCGAAAATCTCACCTGGTCCCACAACGCCACTTCTTTAAGCAAGAAGAGCAAGGCCCAGCTTCCACCTCTGATTTTAACCATCTTCTATAGAGAGACTATAGAGAACATCCTGAGCAGCTGCATCACTGTCTGGTTTGAGATTTGTGCCACTTCGGACCGCAAGTCCCTACAACCGATAATGAGGATAGCCAAGAAGATAATCCATGTCTTTCTTCCACACACTGGAAAGGACACCTACACCACACACTGCATGACAAAAGCCACCAGCAGTGTTGCGGATCAGATACAGTACACCACTATCCCTCACTCTTCACACTCCTGCCATCTGGAAAAAGGTACCGAAGCATTCGGCTGCTCACATCCAGACTTCTTCCCACAAGCCATACTGTACGTCTCCTCAACAGAAAGGGACTGGACTGATGCAGCAACACATATACAAACAGACACACTCACTCACTCACTCACTCACTCAGATAAACTCAATTACCTCAACACAATTGGACTGAAAATACACATGCAAACACGCCGATCTACAACCATCTAGGAATTTCACAACCTGCAATTGTTTTTATTTATTTTGTTTACACTGTTGCATGAGAACTCTTTTCTGTCTTTGCTTCTACTTTAACAAGAAAACATTTATTGTTTTTTATCTATCATCTCATAGACAATTTACATGCACTACCTCAAATCATTACCACAGAGTATTGCATTGTGTCACATTGTTGCTCTTGTTTGCACATTTGCATGTGCATTGCATATGCTGTCTTTTGTAAATTACTTAGTTTTGTTAATTTATGTTGTCAATTTGTGTTCTATAGTTCTTAGATAGTTTTTTTCATAATTTAAGATGTTAATTTGTTTTGTCTTAGCTAGTCAGCTAATTACTGTATGTACTGTAGCACCGTGCTCGTGGAGGAACGTTATTTCGTTTCACTGGGTACGCTATACGGTTGAAATTACATGACTAATAATAAAAGCCTACTTGACCTGACTTGACTCGTTTTTTTTGGCCGCATTTAAAAATGCCTTTGAAATGGGGCCTTAGTCACAACACTATGGCTTAACTGGGATTTGAATGCACACTTTGAAGGATGCAGCCCCAAAATTACGACACGCATTATGTTCGCATTTTCAATTCAGTTCAATTCAATTCAATTCAATTTTATTTGTATAGCGCTTTTAATAATTGACATTGTCGCAAAGCAGCTTTACACAATCAAAAGAATTATTTAAGTAATGTATGTATGTATGTAATGTGAATGTGTATGTATTTAATGTGAATGTGTATAAATCAAAATGATAAGATTTTCCTTGATGAGCAAGCCAAGGATGACGGCGACAGTGGCAAAGAAAAACTCCCTGAGATGGTAATTGGAAGAAACCTTGAGAGGAACCAGAGGGAACCCATCCTCATTTGGGTGAGACGGATAGCAGGGATTGATCTGCATCATACTGTGTAAGACTGGAAGTTCAGTATAACAAGAGATGTGTTTAAGTTAACATATTTTAACATATATTCATTTAATTAAATTCAATTTAATAAAATTTTATATGTATCACACTTTTAACAATTTGGATTGACGCAAGGCAGCTTTATACAGTCAAAAGAAAATTATGGAAGTGTGTATGAAATGTGTATAAATGAAAATGATTTATGTATGTATGTGGTCACTATTTTGCTTTGGTTAAAGATAAATCTTTACAAAATGAAAAACCCCATCAGTCAATATCATAATGTCTTTAAAAAATTAAAAAGGAAAAGGTGATTTTTTTTTTCCTTCAGAATTATCCTTAGGAAATTCTAATGAGGTCACTTCCTATTTAAGTGAAAAATTCCAAAATCCAAATTCAAATTTTATTTGTCACATACAGTACACAGTCATACACAGTATGATATGAAGTAAAATGCTTACACGACCGCCCGTGACCAAAAAAAAAAAAAAAGACAATTAATTATTATTGGGGTGAATGTGTTTAGGTCTAATTTCAGTGTTTGAAAATGTTGTGGGACGAAACAGATATGAAATAGACAAAACACATCAATGACATACAAACCAACACCGATTTTTGAAGAATTACAGTAATTATGTTGCTAAGTAAAGTTATGGCAAAAATGCTTCTATTTGCTGTAGGATTTATCTTTCTTTCTTTCTTGCTTAGTTTTTTTTTTTTTTTTTTTTTAAGTGGGTGCAAAGACTTTTGAGAGTTATACAAATTTATATATTATAACTTTCACTTGCATGTCTAGAAATGTCATATACTGTAAGTGGAACACAAATGACTTCCCTATATGTCACATCTCCTATGGACATATTGCAGCCATATTAAATAATAGGGCCAGCAAATTTGAAATAGTTTGTGAGCTAAAAACGGTAAAAAATGGTAAATTATGTTAAAACTAACATAAATTGATTTTAAGGGAAATGGCTTCAAAGACAAAAGCAATAGTGGTTAGAGGGCTACAGCTTGGCACATTGCCAGGCAAACACTCTGAAGATCATATAAACCTATAAAAAAATCACTACTAAATATGCATCCTGGAAGGATGTTTGCTGTGGACTTCAGTTATATTCTCACCACTGGCAAGTACTAAGCTGTAGTTAATAAGTGGTCCTACTTTCCAGTTGAAGCTGTCTGGTTCTATTCAGCCAAAACTGTGATGCTTGTTCTGTTTGGGCAGTTCCCAAACAATAAAGACAGATAATGGGACACCTTTCAGCAAATTCAGCAGCATATTTAGGGTTTCTCCCCAGAATTTTTTTGTTTTACCCTTATGGCCACAGTTCAGTGCTACTACTGAGCAATTCATAAAGACCCATGGAAAAGCTGCAAGATTCAAGACATTGCATTGAAGCAGTATCCAGGCATCCTTCTTTAGGAATACAGTTGAATGCTTGACAACCTACTGAGCTGACATTTGGAAATAAAATGCTTACAAAGTTTCCCACAGATAGTGAACTGAACCGCGTGTTGTGGTGCACCAAAGAGATCTAATGGCCAAAGAAAAGATCAAAGTACATGCTGAGTCTTAGAAACAGCCAATTCCATCTTGTCTGGAGAACTGCTACTATACCAGATGCTCAAATCCAACAAGCTATCATCATGGTATAGCAGTATTACAGCCTTGATGACAGCCAAATCTCAATGCTTTGTAGTTACAGATCACTCTGCCTCTTTTAAAATATATATATAAACACTTATAGTAACAGATACAGTATATCATTATAATGTTGTTTAGTATTACACAAATGAGCTCCAGACAGGAAAAAGAAAAAAAGAAAAGAATTGTTTGTTTTAGAATCTGGAAATAGACAGTTATAATCCCATCAATTCATATTGAGTCCTAGAGAGCCAAATATGCTGTTTGTGTGGGAGGGATGGCATCACTCCTTTCCCTGTCAATCAGAGCAACACTAGACATACAGAACAGTACATGGGTGTGAGGGCATGTGTGCAAAAGGTGGCAACCAGTTACGAAACTCTCTGATATTATACTGTATAAAAAAACAGATAAAAAAAATACAAGAGATTTCAGGAGAATGCATGTACAGTATTAGTCTTCATAACCAACTGGTAGCTGTTTGGTACAGCTCTTAGCTGTATGATGAAAAGCTACAGTAGCAAAATAACCAAAATGGAAATTGACAGATCACCAAATTTGGTTGCACCAAAAGTTGCAGCAGAAGATATTTTTTAAGCATTGGAAAAGATTGTGAAGATAGAGAAAATAATACACAAACAATATTTTTAATAGATACCTTTTACAAATGCCAGGATTTTTGAAGTCATAGATTTTGCTGAGACATGTCCTTTTTTTTTTTTTTTTTTTTTTTTACATATCAACTGCAATGTTACTTTTAAAAGAATACAGGGAGTGTCAGACTTTAACTGTGCCAAAACATGTCAAAAAAATTAAGGTGACCTGGCAACTTACTCAATGGAATATAAATAAAAAGGATCAAAGTCAACATTATGCTTGGAGTTATTTAATAAAAGTTTACTTATTAAAGAGTATTATTAAATATTATCATTAAATTAACCAAGTAATCATTAAAAATATATAAATAAACATGTCTCAAATATTTGAGCGCAAAATGTTAAAAAGAAAAAACACTCCAGGGAAAATTCATGGACTATTGGAATAACATGAAAAAACTGTCTCTGTGAATCTCAAATCTTTAATAACAGCCTGTTACTGGGAGTCATAATCAATACAAATCTTAATGGTAAGCTCAATTTTTCTAAGTAGTTAGATATTAGGGAATTTGTACATTATTAAAACTGATTTGAGTGATGCAATTAGTCTATGAACTTTTATTTTTTTTTACATTTGCAAGTCTCCATTGTGCAGTGTAAAAACAACACCTGTGTTTATACATGTAGGTCTTTGCATACTCCCAAGTCTAATTACAGCAGTGTACATAAATAATGAAAACAAGGGAGAAAGGGAAAATGTTAGGTCAACGCATGGTTACTGTACTGTAGTACAAGTTGTAGGCCTGTTGATAAGGGCAAAGGCAAATACAATAGTCTACTTTTTGCAGACATAGACCATGAACAGTTGTGGTAAGCATTAGTAGTGTACTTAAGCATCTTTCACAAGTCTGAGTGACAGTGCCAGAGTCTAGTTGGTCTGGAGAAGGAGTAGGAAACTAGAAATAGGAGTTTGGAAAACAAAAATGATGGGAAGGGAAAGAAAATGCCTGAGACATACTGTAGATTTGCATTGGATCAGCAAATGAAGATAGAAATGATTCTTCTGAGAGCCCTACGCTCTCAATGATGGGAATCTGCACAAAAGCAGATTAATGCATATAAAGCAAAAGTCTCAGGGCACAGGGCTATTAATCTGCATTGAATGATCATGCTATAAAATCCTGTGGGGGAGGGTGGGGGACATGGAAAATAGTGCAGCTCATGAGCAGCCAAGGTCTTTACAAAATTTTTACACAGAGAAGTGCATTTTCCATATTGGAAAAAAAAGATGCTTATTCATCTCAATCATATTTTTTGTTAGCTGTAGCCTTTCTGATCAAATATTTTGAGTCCAAAGCTTAATGGCAGCCATACTCTAATGGGGTCATGCAAGTTCACTATTTCTCTCGACCAAGGCCATGCATGTGCTTTTTCATTATATTGCCATCTAAATTTAGGGATACCCCAAATCCCCCCTGGCAGGTCTGTCCCCATGTTCAGGGCTACTCTCGCAATCAAGGAGAATTGAACTGCATGAATGCTCTTCACTGGTTTCCTGTAGCCATCTGCATCAGATTTAAAACCCTGATTATAACCTACAAAGCTAAAACTGGACAAGCCCCCACCTCATAGAAGACTCCTATCCAACCCTGCTGCCTTTAGCCTGGAGCCTAGCTTAACTCAGCCCACCCTGCCCCAAAATACAAGGAAGAAATGCCTCAAGACATTTTTCTGTGCTGATGGAATAAACTTCTTCCGAGTGTCCAAACCACTGGGTTGTCTTCAAATAAGGACTGAAAACATACCACTTAAACACTATTGCTTGTACTAGCATGCACATACAGTATGCTCTTAACACAGACTAAGCACTTTTCTACTGTATATCACTGTGTTTGATGGCATCAGCCAAGTGCTGGCAATGTAAACGTGAATGTAAATGTCAAAATAGCTTTTAGACCATCTACAGTAAGCCTTAACTTATTCCACTAATACCGAAGAGAAAGAGGGTGTGGTAAACGATTATACCAGTATTTAACCGGTTCTGCCAAGTAATAGAAAGGCTCAGGGGTATTTTATGTTCTGTGTCATTTGAAAGTGGTTCTCTGTGTTAGAATGGAGAAAGAAGAAAAGGGTAGATCTTGGGCATGATTCATATTGTTGACTGAGCAAAGCATTAAACGCTTTGTTTGCTTAGGAATGGTTCAACATAGTACAACCTCTTCTCAACATCCGGTGATATAATAAAAGATCAAATCTACTGTACAATAAGATGCTCTCAAAATGTATATTACATAAACACCTCATAATTCATATCATAATATTTACTATTATAACACTTATTACATAAAATAGACATTTTCTTATCAAATTGATGCAAGAAGTGCAATTTTCTTTTTCTCCCATGAAACCATGGTGGTAATACTCGTAGTCGAACAGCAGCTCCATTTTGGCAGATTTTTTCCCAACCATGGCCACAGGTTCCCTGAAACCCCTGAATCAGTTAAAGTACCTAGGCATTAGACTAAAAAATGCATGATGTTTTATGGCAAGGTGCTCTCATGCGTTTGGTATCTTCTGGTTTCCCTTTCAGTTATGTTGCCATAGCCGGACCAGTGAGAAAGTATGTATGGAACAAATACCTAAAAACCTTTCTTTCTTTTTTTTTTTTTATAAAAAGTTTAATTATAGAAGTATCACTTAGAATACACATTATCTGCTTCACTTTCATTTCTGCATGCCACCCTGTCTTTTTGTGCATGTAACAGACTTACAGGTGGAGGGAGTTATAATAATGAGCAGCGTTCCACATCTCTCAGATCAGTCTTATGCCATACATTTTAATATCCATATAGACTCTACAGTATATGTATTTTTCATGCAGAATGTGGGGTTAGATCCTTTAACTTTTTTAAAGGCAATCATTTATACATGCATGCAAAACCATATTCATTATGACAGTGTGGAAGCAAATATTTTCCAAAGATTTGTCCTAAATTGGAAGTTCGATGACCATATAAAAACTACCACACTGGGAACTGGGGAGATTAAGGGTTACCCTAAAGACAATACGACAAATCTTTGAAACTATGAGCCAGATTAAAGCACTTGGATAGATACTATACCGATTTCTCTGATTTTCATTATTGTTCACAATTTAGGGTTGTTGAAGATCCAGGAAAAACTAAACAAACAAACAAACAAGTAAAAACGCCTTTATGAATGTCAATTCTGTAGATCTGGTTTGGCAATATTGTGAACAATTCCATACAGCAGGAATTCCATTAGTATGCATTTCTAGGCACATAAACTATTATTAACACAGTTGCTATCATGGGAAAAAGCACAGTACTGTATTGCACAAACCTGTAATTTGGTTGAACCAGAAAAACCACTAAGTAGCACTGTATTATAACAATAAGAATCTGAGAATAACATTACATGGTGCTTTTTCAACAAAGTGAGACAAAACACAGTATAATAACTAATAAATTGTAATGTTAGGAAATACTTAAGCAAATAAAATGACGGAGAAAAAATACAAGTTAAAGAATGAGTTATCCATTTCATTCTGGTAAGAATGTTCTTTTCCAATGTAAAATAGGAAGCTTCATTAATTGTCACTAACAAGATGGATGATGAGAGACTTTGAGCTTTGAACCAAAATTGCATCTGACTTCATGATCCAAAATGGTTGACCTATACCCTATGGACCTTTGGTTTCCGATAGCAACACTAGTAGACATCCATTAAAAATGGCAGTTTTATATGTAAACCATTCAAATAGTTGGAATAGTTTTAGAGTGGTTAGAGTAGGCCCACAACCGGGAAAAAAAAAAAAAAAAACCTACATTGCATGTGGTCGAATGACACTTTCCTATTACAGGAGGTTTGGCTAATAATTTTGTTTATTAAGTTTTTGGAGGGAAAGAATGGATTGCTTAAGCAATAATTTTGACTGCAGGGGAATGCAGCTGTCTCTGTCACAAACAAAGCAGTTATATGGAATTTATTATATCTCTTTCGTATTAAGATCTATGATCAAACCCCGTGTACACAACATCAGGGTACAGGAGGAAACCTTGTAAATCAAGTGGAGGTAATACTAGAACGTATTTGTTATTATTGCAAAATGCATGCATACATACAGTGTAATCCTCAGAGCTGATTTGATCTAATTTTTTTATCTTGGCATGAACATTTTGTATGAATCTTCAGATCTGTTTTTATAGATCAAGGGATTGAGGAATTAGCTTGTGTTTTTCAGCAGATCAGTAGACCTCTCTAAGTCACAGGTGCTTCTCTTTGATCTTAGTCAAACCAACCTGTGGTTAAAAGAGGGAAATAATCAGCCTAATGTCAATTAGGTTGTGTGAATCCTTACAAGTGGAAAGATTTAGCTGTTTAAATTTAAAGTTTCTTTCTTCTATAACAAGAATTTATATAATATTATATTAATAACACAACAGATTATATGTGTACAATGTCAGAGCCCTTGGTTGCTATCAAGATCCATCACTAAATAATAACGATTGATTATGTTTTCAACTGTATTTCTTAAGCAGATAGTTAACTCTGAGTTAAAACTTCACAAGAAACATGTAATGATACATTACAAGATACTATCCACTCATATCCATGATACATGATGAACTTTCTCATTAGAACAGGGCAGCAAACACATCGGACAAATGGATGTCTCAGAGGCATACTGATTACACATAAAAATAATAAACAATAAAAAAATTATAATTTGAAAAAATCACAAATAAAGTGATGGTACGTACCTATGTCAGCTAATAAACATCCTGGAAGGGGTGCCAATAAACGGTATAGAAGATGAATATGTTTTTACAAATTTCTTTATAACATATGCTTTCAATATTGTAGATGGCAAAAGTACCCATATGAATTTTAACCATGGTGTAAATATCATTGTTGTCATTTTGAACACGTTTATTTAAATCGTCTTAAAACTTTAGCCACTACTGCTACAGTAGCAATATGAAATGACAGTGTCTTAAAAGTCTTTGAACAGAACCAGCAATCAGGAACAGTAAGAGACAGGAATTTAAAGAAAAGCCAGTCACCCACTGTCAGCAGACATTTATTACTATGCAAGAAAGTGTCCTCCCCTGTCAGTCCATACAGAAAGCAAGTTTTCATGCACCTGATGACCCTAGGCACATTTTCTCAAATAATAAGAGGGTAGGGGGTGCAGCATCACCACAGTGACCTGCCCTATCAGTGCTGAAACAAAGCCATTACAAATGTTTGGAGAAGACACAGCCATCAAATATCTGCTTGCCAGATGTTAAAGTAGACCAGGATGGCTTGCCAGTATTGTTGCAATCTTGGAGCTCAAATTCTTCATAAAGAATTCTCCAAAAATTGTATGCCAAGGTCCTTGTTTTGAGGTATGTTATCAGATTGTGTGGGTACAGACCCTGCTACAATTTACTGTATGTGGCTCAATGGAGAGATGGATAAAGAGCATCCTCAGCCTGGTGTTGCTCCATGATCTCCATCAACATCAAATAAAACTGAAGGCCATAGTACACGTAATCACCATATCATACATCTTGGACTCAAGTTCAACTTCAACTCGAGTTGTTGGCAGTTGTTCACTGCTGGCAAGCATACAAGCAACAAAGGTATAGAGGAAGTCCGGATTCAGATCCCCACATAGTAGTCCTTAAGTAGGAGGTTGCCTACCATAATAAACCCCTGAGAAATCCTGACAATGATAATTGCTAAAACTGTAAACACATCAACTTCTGCAACTATGGCTTTGACAAATAAAATAGCTGGAGGGCCAAGTGATTTAATAACTGGATAAAGGTTTTGAATTTGAGATTCAGCACCAGAAAAAAGTACCCAAGTATACTTGCATGTTTGCACTGCCGAACAGAGTAGGTACTGTAGCATTAAGTTGGTTCATGAGATGCCAATAAACACAAGAAAGAAGAGGACAAGAAAGTCACACATTGCACTATGCCTAACATTCTTCATATTTCTGAGAAAATCTCCAGAGCGGTCCTTTCATGTGGCTTCCCACTTTATAGTTCAGAGGAACTATAAATTGAAATTGGCATGTGCTATTAGACTAAAATCTAAGCACAAAAGCTGAGTTAAGAAGTAAACCTTACTTAATAAAGACATCATCTTACTCAGAATCTGTGAGCTGGAAAGCTATAATCTTGATTTATGTTTATATCTGGAAAGTGTCTTTAAAAACAGAAAAGCTCCAAAACAACCTTTAAACCTAACATCCTGACCCACATAGCTTTGCTATAATCAATCAGCACAAAATCATGCATCATCCATTCAGCATTCTTTCCACAGGACAAAAGAAAGACATTGTCTATCAAATGATAAAAGGCCTTTGGTGTTACCTTTAGTAAATTCTGAACTAAGACCAAGCAATGATTACAAAAAATGTCTGTCTATGTTTAGGTCTCGCATTATTTAATGCATTTCGAAAAAGGGTCTCATTGATGCACCAGTCTTTAATTGTCTTCAAAAGTAATAAATGCAATTCTTGAGAAGAAAAGAGAAAATTTTATAATAGGCATACTATAAATGTTCACTTATACAATGCTTAATGTGATATGTAAGTACATTTACTTTACAGCATTTGGCAGGTGCCCTTATCTACAGAAAATTACACTTTATATAATTTTTACATTAGAGCTGTTGAGGGTTAAGGGGCTTGTTTAGGGACCCAGCAGTGGCAATGTGGTGGTGCTGGGGTTTGAACTTGGTACCTTTCAATCAGTAGTCAAATAAAAATTTAAAAAGGGTTAATTTATAAAAACATCTGTACATGACTCTGTACATCTGTGTATTATACAAATGATTTTATTCACCATAAACTTTAGTTTGTTTCTGTCACGTTTTCTAGGTGTGTGTCGGCGTGGTCGTGGCATGAATGCAGAGGCGAGCTGGCGGTTCAATAATAGTGTTTATTTTAAGTAACATACACAGAAACAAAACATAGGCCCTTCTCTGAGAGCTCCTAGTCACTTTTACACTCTCTACTTTAAATAAACACAAACCAACACAAAACCATACGACAACTAAAGCTAGATGCCTGACTGAAGTTCAGTCAGGATATTTATAATTATCTTAATTGCTTACCTCGGCTCAGGTGGGTGCTTCCCTCACCTGACCGAGGTGCCTTCTGGGACTTATAGTTCCAAACACAAGAAAAACAACTTAAACTACAAACGAAAAATAAACAAACACAAACCAAG
>JAQQZT010000020.1:12605133-12620015 GCA_030068275.1 Clarias platycephalus | reverse complement strand
AAAGTACTCTAACTAGTTACTTTTATCAGAAAGTAATGCTGTAATGTAACTGATTACTTTTTAATGACAGTAATTTTATTACAGTAATTAGTTGCTTGAAAACGTAATGTCCCCCAACAATGTTCTCCACTAAATATAAGTTCTTATTTCATCATAAATCAGTTAAAAAATAGGTCACTGCCTCTTCTAAAACTCTCATGAGTTATACTATAAATTTTAAACCTTCCAGTCCACAATTTTTTAAATAATTTTTTTTAACTGTTTATCTTATTTTTTTTCCACATCTCATAAACTACAGTACATTTAACTATAGATTAAATCATCTTTTGATTTGTGTGTGTTGTGTAGTTATATAAATAATTTAAATCCTAAAAATTTGGAAACTCAATTTTAAAAAGCTTAAAGATGGCGAAAGATGGCTGTTAAGCTGAAATGTGTTCCAAAGAGCCAGACTTTCTTGGAATTTTAATGTAGTCTTGAGGAATAGTTCTCCAAGCTTCCTGAAGGCATTAAGATCTAACTTAGTGTAAGGCATGAACCAGTGAGAAAGAGGTGCAGCTGATAAGAGATGCTAAGAAGTTGGAACAGACGAGAGGGGAAATGAGGTTGCTGTTGAGGTTGCTACATAAACAATAAATTTTTTATTTACTTCTTTAAGCAACTTTCAGCACTTTTCAGGATGTCAAAGTAAAATATTCATTTCATTTCCATGCCTTCGATTTATTTTACATAAATTCATTTAACATGAAAAAATGAGGAGTGGCTCAAGATTTTGGCACAGTATTTTTTATTCATGGCATTTTTGACCTCTTTTAAATGCCACTACATAATTGGTCAGACTGTGCTGCTTGTTTAACTTCCACAGGGACTTCAGTGAGTGCTGCTGTCACTCCACATAAACATCTTTTTTTTTTTTACAATGTTTTATGTGATGAGAGGTTTCTTTAACAATTTTGTCAGTGCTTTGTAGAAGAAAACGATTTACTCATGAGAGTTTTTTTTTTTTATGGCAAACAGGTTCATGCTTTGTGGTTTCTCAGTAACATGACATGCTGCAGAAATAAGAGAGCTAAAAGAGAGTGAGGAAAATGTGAGAGAGTTACAAGAACTCACTTGTTTCATTTAACATTTAATATAACTGCAAATACTGTAGATAAAAGGAATGACGTGCTGTTCTTTAAAAAGGAAAGAGATGAGAAACAAATTCTTCGGGACATACTGTTAAAGGATAGAACAGAATACCCAGTTGTGTTTATTCCTTACTCATGTATTAAATTCACCATAAACCTTTCCTTTTTTTTTTTTTTATTAAATATTGAATTGTACTGTATCAGTGGGTTAGGCAGTTGTGGTTCTGGGTTGCTGATCAGAGGGTGGGGGTTCAACCCCTACCGCTGCCGCGTCACTACCTTAGGGTCCATGGGTATTGTAAGACTCTTAACCTTGCACCCCATACAATAACACAATCATTCCATGCAGTGCTGGTTCCAAGCCTGGTTAGAAAATGTCACGGTTGCAAAACGAAGGGCCTCCGGTGTAAAACATGTGCCAGATATTGTGGATCAAAAGATCTGATGTGGTTGCTTCAGGGACAAAAGGGACAAATCCCCCCCCCCCTCCCCCCCAAAGAAAAAATGTCTTTGCTTACTGTACAAAAGCACAGAAGAACTTACATTTTTAGATACATCATGAAATGGGAACTAGGAACTAGGGACCGTGTAGGCCAATAGTGACCATTGTATTTATTCCTATATTGTACAACCATGGTAGGACCGCCGAGAAACATTCACACACTACGGGCAATTTGGGAACGTCAGCATGTCTCTGGACTGTGGGAGGAAACCAGGGTACCCAGTGGAAATCTACCAAGCATGGGGAGA
The DNA here is from genome assembly GCA_030068275.1 of Clarias platycephalus. Taxonomy (NCBI): domain Eukaryota; kingdom Metazoa; phylum Chordata; class Actinopteri; order Siluriformes; family Clariidae; genus Clarias; species Clarias platycephalus. Next base: position 12,618,135 of record JAQQZT010000020.1, on the reverse strand, counting down.
ACATGCAAACTCGATGCACACAGACCCAATGCGGGAATCAAACCCAGGACCTGGAGGTGCAAGGTGATAGTGCTTACCACAAAGCCACCATCATGAAATCAGACCCCACTTAACTTGTGTTACATGACCTGTATTTGAAAACAGGCTCTAATAGTTTATGAGGAAATAACAATAGGCTTTCACATGTTCAATATTACTTGCTTCCCTTTTTGAATGTACCAAAACTACACCAAAGACAGTCAATATGTTTCTACTGATTTTGCATTTTTCAGATAATTTACCCATCATTTTTTTTTATATATACAGTATTCTGTTAAATTTCCTCTTAAATATTCAACAATCCTCATGGAAACAAGGGCAGCGCTGTTTTATATTTTCAGTAGTTTTATTGAAAAATGCCTCCTCTGTTTCAGAAATAAATAAGAAAATAAGGCTATGGAATTCACAATTTGCAGTTACAAACATGAACTAGCAATACTATATCCATAGTCTTGCACACAAATGCCAACTGCGTTTGATACTGATAACATGACAATGAGAACAACTATATTCTGATTAAAATAAAATAATAATAATAAAAAAAAATCCTAAATATACATGACAGACATGCAATTCCAAGTTTGGTAAAACAATGGATGTGACTTGATATTCAAAAACAAACAAACAAACAAACAAACAAAAAAACTGATAAATATTTGATTTAGTATAATGCAGTGGAGGCCATGTGTTACTGCAGATGATGATCATGTAGATGATTTCTTTGGTGATGAAGGCAGATAAAGTAAATGACTGACGTGTGTGTGTGTGTGTGTGTGTGTGTGTGTGTGTGTGTGTGTGTGTGTGTGTGTGTGTGTGTGTGTGTGTGTGTTATTTGACACTTGCTACTGTATGCTTTATGATCATGTTGGAAGCAAGCAAAATGTGTAACTATTTCTCACCAGCAATACTCAATACAATACATGCTGTGATGTAGCATAATGGAGCAGACAATTTACAAGCACATACGGGGAGTCGCAGAAGGGAAATAAAAAATGAAAATAAACTTTACACTTGTGCAAAGAACTTTTTTTTTTTTTTTTACGATGTCCATTTGAATTTTCTTCGAGATAACGATCTCTTGTGGCGCTCGCCGGGTGAAAGCTCAAAGTCTTCTTCGGGTATTTGGAATTCACGGGGCTCGGGCTCGCGAGGGACCGCTTCTGCTTGGAAATATCATTTTGCCCAGTCAAGCAATAAAATAACACTCCAGTTAAAATCAACAAGAGCATCGTGTTGTAATATCACATAAACGACACTGAAATCAGACCAGAAATTTGGGTCTGAGAATAAAAGACACCTGGGAGGTATAGAGGAGACGATATCGTCCTCTTTTTTACCCAAATTTAATGAGTACAATGAGACACAGACATGGAAGCAGTGACTATTTAAAGATCAAACATACTGGAGGATTCATGTGTGTGACGTGAGTCATTGTAACAGCTAAGGAGCTGAGTGAGGAACATCAGCTAAAGAATTACAGAAAATAAAACTTAAAAAAAAAAAAAACAATAATACCACCTCTGCTACCATGTATACAAACCTTTTTTTTTTTAAAAAAACAAAAAAAAACCTCCAGGGTCATGGGTTAAAAGGCACACAGTTCAAATTAGCCTGAGCTATAAGTCAAATAGGGTGTTACGTAAGGCACATGATCCTTAAAAAAAAAAGAAAACAAAAGGCAATGGTGTTGGCATTCAGCAAACAGCAGAATACAAGGCACAAGCTTTCTATCGGTGTTAAAACTAATTTTAGTGAATCTGGGGTCATTTACAAGGCATAATTAGTTTATTTACAGATTGAAAAAAGAAAGAAAAAAAAAGAGTTAGGCTAAACAGCTTGTCTTGGCTATAAATCCTCTTGGTTAGTAGGTGTTGTTGTTGGTGGTGGTGGTGTTTGGGTTTTTTGGGTCATGCTCCTCCACCCGCTTGTTTGCCGTTTGGTTTCAAGACTGTAAACAGGCCACTGCATTGCTGCCATCACCTGTTGCTTTGGCGGTTAAAGTTGCGGCAAACTCTTGTTAGTACCAGTCCGTTATTTAATTTTTGTAGCATTGTGTTGGTTTGTGGCTTTCTATTGTTTTGTATAGTGTTCATTAATCATTTTCTTGGTGATTATCCTCATAGGACAAAGCTCAATCAGGACTCACTCATGATTTCTGAGTGAAAGCAGCACAGGCGCTTTAGAATGCTTATGTACCTGGAACAGGTCAGAGTTAGAGTTAGAGTTATAAAACTACACCAGCAGGTTTTCACATACCCTATAGAATAAAAAAATCTATTGAAAACCTCAATGCTATTGTAACCGTGAGGTAGCTATGCATGCACTCTGATAACAGCTTGCTATGCGTGCATTATTCTAACGGCTAGCTATGCGTGCACTATGCTAATGCATGCTCTAGATGTTATTAGTAATGTTTTCTAATGTTACGCAGCAGGTTTCCTTGTAGAAAAAAAAGAATGAAACGTACCTCTGTATTGCTGGCCGTTATAAGGGATCCCCACACACTGAGAGGAATCACAGTATCCTGAAGGGCCCGGTGGTCCTCGAGGCCCAGTCATGCCATTACGACCAGGTGGGCCACGAGAACCTTGACCACCGTTGGGGCCTGGTGGTCCTTGTCTAGACTCACCTGGTTGGCCTGATTGAGAGTGAAGCAACATACATACTGTAGGTTACTAAGTTTTTTTGCAATTCAATGAGTCAATTTGCAGCTTATGACACAAGCGAAAATACTGTAGCAAAGCTAGAGGGTGGGCCATTGATGGGAAATGAGTCATTAAAGAGTTAATATAAAAATTCTTTACATTTTTCTGATATTCACTAAGTTTTAAATTAAGCCTTCATTTGAACTTTTTTCTTTGCATATCCAAGCCTAGAGGCTAGGGTCAGAGTGCAGTGCCCCTGAAGAATAGCGGGTTAAGGGCCTTTCTCAAGGGCCCATATTGGCAGCCTGGTGGAGCTGGTGGGGCTTGAACTGTATTCCAATACTTTAACCCACTTAACCAATAATTAACAACCTAGCAGTATTTGTATGCAACAGGCGCAATAATAAATAAATAAATAAATAAATAAATAACCTTAGCATAATAAAAAAACACATATGCATATATTTTAACAAATCAAGTTTAAAATGAATTAACATTGCAGTTAATGGTATTGAACAGTAGTTTTCTTGACTGTAGGCGTATTTCATATTCGTCCACTTCCTTTTATGTTGTGCTACATGACTTAACGTTAACGTTTAAGACAAAACAAATGTTTGAGAGAGCAAAAGAGTTCAGCTACAAACTACTGCATCAGCCAGTTCCTATTATATAAGAGTGTAACAGGAACACGAGGAACAGCAACACACTTGGGATGGGAAATAATTCTGCTCAGGGTACGGCCAATGTGAACCTTTTTGTTCGGAAAAAAAAAAAAAAAACTAATCGACACTCACTTTCGTTCAAATACTATAATGAAATAAACCATCCTTAAATGAGAAAGACTGGTGACAACCACACTGACAGCTATCTAAAGGAATGAACAGGAATGTGGTTTTGTGTGTTAGAAAATGAAAAGTTTTACCAGGTGGTCCAGGCAGGCCTCGCTGTCCTCTTTCTCCAATTCCTGGATTTCCTCTATCACCCTTTTCACCAGCTGGACCTGAATTGAAACATATGCATATACAGCATTATAAGAGCATAGAGAAATCCTCAAGAGCAATAAATGCATGTGGATGACTAGACTTCTGGAAAGACTTCAAGGCAAAGGCTAATAAAAATGCAGGATAGAGATGTATCAATATCTCCCCAGCCAAGCTAAGAGCTAGGCATGTGTTTTTGCTACATCAATACGTTTGATGTAACTAAAAGTAAATGACAGCAATCATGTGTGTCTCAGTATGATGTGATGGATATTAGCATTTTTCTGAGTGCACCGAAGAGTTCCTAAAAACATTGGCGTTTGCTTCAAATGTTTTACAGTAAATGTGTTCATGGTAATATAATACAGCTAGCTTATGGCAGCACGTTTACTTGCTACATTGTATAAAAAAATCGGAATTTATATTTATCATTACAGATGTTAATGAAATCAATAGCCTAAAGGGTTTAAGGGACTAGATCTGACAGCACTGTCCATCAGAATCAAGTTGCGTTTATATCAACAATATTTTAATGCAATCAAATTCCAATAAAAAATTCCACTTAACTGTTGCATGGATCTGATTTACATGCTCAAAAATGCAATCAGAATGTAACTTCCATGAGGTTTCGCAAAAAGTGGTTCTGCTCGGATTAGTCAGAAAAGTTGAGAAGCCTAACCTCAACTCAAAGCTTAAGAAGAAGTGTTTTTCTCCAACTTTGAGGTGAAGTTAAACTTTCCATATTTACTGTCTAATCCCGCCTTCTGCTTTATGAACAGTTTCAAGAATTCAATGTAATCTCTAATTGGAAAGATGACCTGCTTTACTACAGTGCATGTGAATCGCAAGCCAATTAGTGCTCTTTCTTCAGCCAGAGACACTGGAGACTGTATGAAAAGTTCAAGTAAAGACTGGTGGAGGAGAGTTGTTCTCATAGATCATTACTGATCAGTAATGGAAGCAAAATCTCCTTCCCAGAAATGTGTCACCTATCATAGAGTTACTCCTGTGTGGGTAATATATTTATTCCAACAAGAGAAAAATTACCAGATCAAGTGTTTACATGGCTAATTAAACAGATTATGAAAGGTTTACACCACCAATCTGATTCCCATTTAAAATTAATTCCAATTGGGCCAGATCAGACCAGACTGAGGGTGTTTACATGATACATTTTTATCCTGAATGGGCTGTTATTCTGATTGTTGTTAGTCTTTCGGCTGCTCCCATTGAGAGGTCGCCACAGCGGACTATCCAACCTTCGCAACAACTTGGCACAGGTTTTACTCTCCCTGACGCAACCCTCCCATTTTATCCAGGCTTGGGACCGGCACTGCATCCAGGACCAGCTGGGGTTTGGGCATTGGCTGGGAATCGAACCCGGGCCTTCCGCATGGCGGGCTAGAAACCTACCACTGAGCCACCAGTTGTCCAGGTGATATTCTGATTATTAGTGGAAAATTAGGGCCCATGTACTGTAAACACACCTCCTGGTTATAAAAAAATTATCAACATAAAGATGGTAATAAAAACTTTGCATTGCATCATTGTTGGGGTAACCTATAACAGCCCCTTCCAACTGTTCCTATAACAGTCCACTTCCATTCTCCTTACTTCTACTGTATTTCAAGTCACTAAAACATTTTGTGTCCAAAATCCCTTAGAGGAAAACTATCATGTTTTTTCTCACTGTATTAAAATCTAACGATCCTGAAGCAGGTTCATTTGTGATGTCTAACAATTCCGAGTCCCGCGTCTGGTGCTCATACAAGGAATGAAACTCACCTCCTTCTCCCTGCTGTCCGGGCAATCCTGGTCTTCCTGGGAAACCATTTTGTCCAATCCGGCCAGGTTCTCCACGAGGCCCTGAAGTACCAGGTGGCCCTGGAGGGCCTGCAGGCCCAGGACTGTTACTGCGCATGTCACTTGGGATCTGGTTCAGGATTTCATTGTATCGGCTCATTTGACCTTGAAATAAAACAATTAAATGTCAGCACTCATTAGAACACCATTAATTGAATGTAAGTGAAAGTTTCTACACAAAATGTAATATACTGCTGTTTAGAAAAAAAAAATAAACTCGTAATGAACACTTACTGTTCACTAATTGTTCACAGACTTGTCTGGCAATGGAACGCATCATGTTCTGAGAGGCAAGGTCACCCTAAAAGACATAACACCAGAACTCCTAATTGAAAATCCACCCAAAAACATATTAAAGGAGAAGAAGAATCAGAATCCGAACTATGAATGAAAATTAAACAAACGCCATCACTCACTCTTTCACCCTTGTCTCCCTTCATTCCACTGGGTCCCTGTAAAAATTAAAAACATATTCGACTTTACATACGCCACCACATCTGAACACCCAAATCCCACTTCCCATTAAATCTCCTCTACCACAAGGTTGACTGCTTTAAACAAACACCCATTAGTTTATCGCTAGCTGGAATGTCTTTCAGACTGTTATTTTAAATGTCACTCAGAGGGTTTTGATGAATGCCCGAGGGCTGTGGCGGTCATTAGGTAAAAGTGGTAAAAGTGAGATGCCGTGTCATCCTTACGCTGTTGTATTTCACATATCCATCTGACAGCCTAAAATTAAGCTCTCCTGGAATGTGACTGATTTTTATTATTGCCTGTCTTACTGATACATGTCTCAAGCAATATACTTGTATATATGATATTTTATTTAGTACCCACCTGTATTATAAAATACCATATGCGTTCTTTTTCACACTCTTTTTTGTTTTTTTTCAAAGAAACACAGTGTTTAAGAGTATGGTCTAGTGAGGATTTACTTACAGGAACACCGTTTTCACCAGGCTTGCCAGGTTTTCCAATAGGTCCTGGCATTCCAGGAGATCCAGGTGATCCCTGCACAAAAATAGCATCACAAAATCAGTACATTTTACAGAGATACAAGTGATCCATTTCAGCATCTATGTAAGTCTTGAATGAAGCACAAGGCACAAGAATGAAGCAGAACTCCAAGACAGGAGCATTTTCCAAAACAGGTTTCACCGTAAAATCCTTATTTCAATACACACCATCGGTCCTGGTGGGCCTCTGGGTCCGGCTGGTCCTTCTTTCCCTTGAGGTCCCTGTATTACACACACACACACACACACACACACACACACACACACACACACACAAAATCAGATCCAGATTTCCACAGTACAGTACAGGAGGATTTACTTTTGGACAGTAATGCACTGCACTCAGATGGGCAGCAAAACTCACCCTCACACCAGCGATTCCCATAGGGCCAGCAGGACCAGCTGGTCCAGGTGGACCCTGAGACAGACAGAAAGAAACCCATTTATACACTTGACACACTTTTACCAGTGATCTACCTCTGACTAAGCAACTTGAAACATTTGCAGAACACACTTTCCAGTATTTTTTTATATATATTTTTTTCTTTCCGATTCGCTTTAAATGGTTTCAGCAGTTCACTCCTTTTCCCCCCATTTCTTCCCTCCTCATCAATCCCAGCTCGCCTTTGATGCCTTGGCGTAAGATTTACGGGGAACGTAGTATATGCCAGATCCGTTTTACTGGCCATTATAAACCTTGCTGCAAGTTATTAAACCCATGTTGCTATAGTGTTTGCATTGATCCGTTCACCTGCTGAGAAAAAACCCCATCATGAATTAAGCCTTGTTTTATAATGTGTCCAATATAAAACTAAATATTGATTGATGATACATAATATAATATATAATAGTCTGCTATAATTATTTATTTTTGATACATTTTTAATTATTAATTTTTTTATTATATTGCATCAAAAATGATATTGCAGGTTAAAATATCTTAAATTAATATTATTTAACAAACATATATATATTATGTCTGGACATTTCATATTAATGAATAAGCCTTATGTTATTTGATTTTCTTGACAGATAATGTTGCTTGTTCTGGTAGTAACAATCTTAATATTGTATGTACATCCATTTATAATAATAATCTCATAATCAGAAATAAATTAGTCATTTTTTAAAATTTGGATGACATCATCCTGCTAATCTCATGTGCAGAAACACACCCACAAAATTTACACTGTCATCAATACAGCAGGGAATTGAGACATTAATGTTTCTTAATTAAAATGTAACATCACTTTGAGTGGCCCTGATAACCATGCTTGCCTTTAGGTGCGAATCTACATGTGCCTGCTGTACTTGGTGCTTAACTAACTCGCTAATCAGCTGTAATCCTTTTGCTAGCATACATGTCCTAAAAAAACACAGCAAAACACCGAGGAAAGCTTTGAACTATCAGATGCACTACAACATTTAATATTGTTTGGAGCCGATTTATGTTTTACAGATTAAATCTTACAGCATGATCTACGACTGTAGTAACCGCTGCCTCCCTGCTAGCTACTAAGTTCTCGCTTTGGAGTCCATATGGAGCCAATCCAGAGTAGTAGCTTGAGATGCACTGTGTGCTTTTTTTTTTTTTTTTTTTTTTTTGCTCTTTTTTTTCCCCCCAAAAGCATTCTTAGCCAAAAGAAGACTTACTTTCTGCCCAGGTAGTCCACCATCACCAGGATCTCCTTTCGGTCCTGGACGCCCCTATGGAAAAAAGGCAGAAGATAGAATGGGCTTAAATACAAAAAGCATATTCATCAACGTGAGTGGAGGAGGCTATGTTCTGTCATTCTCCTGGGAATCTGAAACGTAAATCAAGCTGACAGGGCAGAATTTTGGGGATAGTGCAACTTCGTGATGTCTGACTGAAAAGTGGAAGTAGAAGACTGTGTGGCTGAGAGGAGGGAGGAAAGGACCTGGAATTAGATTTATGTTGATACATTAAGAATAAGGTGTTTTAAAGGGTATCGGGTATCTAGCCTGAGGTCGACAGACTTAGAGGAATGTACAACCCGGTCCATAGTTACTGTGCAAATTCCACTCGGGAGAAAATAAATGGTCAGAATAATGCTTCAGTTCGGGGGGCCTTAAAGATTTACTGCGCACTACCAAGAACTGGCTGAGAGCAGAGACAAAGGACAGGGAAGGAGTTGAAGTGAGAAGGGGGGAAAAACAATGACTTACAGCTTCTCCTGGAATGGAGTGCCCGCTGGGGCCTGGTGGTCCTGGAAGACCCATTGGTCCTGGTGGTCCTGTGTCTCCATGAGGTCCAACTGGACCCTACAGTTAAAACAAACATGAAAATAGTCAAAGCAATTCTCTGGTTCATATTAGTTTGCTTGACTAGACAGCTACAGTAGTTGTAATAATATCTCTGACATCAGTAAAAAAAAGTGGATGGACAGGAAGTCGATATGATACCTACCAAAGGACCATTTTCTCCTCTTTCACCTCGAGAACCTTTGTTACCAGGTGCTCCCTGGAAAAGTCAGAGATAGAGATATTACACATAACATTCCATGGATCTGCGCCATCAAAAAAATAATAAAAATCAGCAGAAGATTTACAGAATTAATTAACTTCCTCAACAGGATAGAGTTCTTTATGAATGCATTACAAATAAACGATTCAGATCTTGGATAGAAAGTTTATCCAATAATTAAAGTTATACATTGTGCCCTTATTCCAAGTATAGTCATCATGTGTCTTGTCTAAACCTTGCTTCCTTCTACCAGATGCTCTGTATTTAAAAAACGAACGATTAAAATGTACTTGGTACCATAGTATAACATCATCTAAATCAATTTTTAGATCCAATTCTGCTTTTCAACATTGAGCCAGACCTCCTTCATGAGTCTAATAACTGTGAGGAGTGTGCTGAGGAAGTGATTCCAGCATGAAGATGGTCACTATCCAATTTTTTATAGACAACAATGTGTCACACAGTGTTAGAAACCACATAAAAAATCTGATACAGAAAAGTGGCTTGAGCCGAGCATATAACGATTCAAACATGCCTTATGCACAAACCTAACTGTGAGTCTTTGAGCTTCCCGTATTTAACCATATTAGCACCAAAACTCCAACACTCCAATAAAGCAAACTTTGGATACCAAACGTGTTGGCATTTGTTATAGGGAGAACATTGTGCAAATTGGAGTTTAGGCCTAATTTTCTTTTCATAATGGCTTATGCTACGCTTATGGCGGATAAAAATCTAAATGAGAAACAGCAGTATGACCTAAGGCTGATTCTGAGCTTACTTAACAAAGAGCATGTGAAATGGAAACGCTGCACAATAGTTAATGCTAAACAATGAACCGCAGGTTCCTAGTAATTGGATATACAGTCTGCTCCAGGTACTTCTTCTCAAATAAAAAAAAAAAAAATAATAAAAACATCTTACCACAGGGCCCTGTGGTCCAGGAGGCCCAGTGCTGTCTGATGTGCATGTGCAGGCGTTAGGAAGAGGTGGACACTTGGACTCGTCTCTCTAGAACATGAAGACAGAGTGCGCGAGATTAGCGGAGATGAATGAGGCCGGTGAGAATTAGAGCAGCAATTGCTCCATTGCCTAAAGAGTAAATCTTAGTTACAGCACAAGTCCAAAAAAGGCGCAGAAAATAGAGGAGAAGCGCTCTCTCTGAGGTGAGCCCACAACAAAGTCAACACCGAACCTAGGGACTACTAGCGTAACCACTACTGAAAGCAGCAACGAAAACTAAGAGCCGGTCTTATGGAATTGGGATTTTTATTTATTTATTTTTTGGTTAAAAATGATAGGAAAATATGAGATATTCTTTGGTTAAAATATGAGCATCGTTTAGAAGCTGGCCTTTATTCACCGCTTAGTGTGATGTGATGAATTGCAAGCTTTCAGCAGGGTGGCACAGCAATGTGATTCATGTGGTGTCAGGCGTTTATGCTGACTGGAAAGCTTTTGAGCATTTTTGTCTATGTAATAAGGAACAAATATTGGATGTTCAGAGAAGGAAAGATTATGCAAAGACAGGGCGAATTGCTAATTTATTTATTTTTTAAGCCACAGCTGAGCCACTCTTGTCCTTCGATCGTATCCAAAACTCCATAACTTCATGAGCCTTTAAAAGCATGATAAATTAGCATTTTTTGTCTGTTACGGCTCAAATAAAAACAAACAACGTCTGCTTCTCAGAGATGCTCATCCTTCATGGTGACACTCAATTCTGTCTTGGGTTGCCAGCATCAAAGCATTTTTCTCCATGTATTTCCACATAAACACACTGAGACATGATAACCTCCCCGACAGATGTTATGCCAAACCTGCGTTATAACTGCAATGTACACAAGCAAATATTCTTGGGGGATTGTGAGTAAATTCTTTAAAGTATTCGTGTTAATGTCCCAGTATAAACTAAAAAAAAATGGTGGCACAATTGGACAAACACAGATGTTTGTCTGGCTAATTATATCATATGTTTCTGTTTGACCATTTGTTAATAGCCTATATTAGTTTGCGGCATTATGTCGGCAAATTAACACACTCAAATGACGTACGTTTACACAAACCAGGAAATAAAAAGAAACCACTCCGAGTAAAAAACTTAAAGACAAGCTTTGAGTTTGTTTAGTTAACTCTTACCATTGAAGGAAGGTCACAACATCTGTCCCGGCTGGTCCATCCCAGGCTACAGATTATATCGAACATCTGGAGCTGGAACTGAGCACGAGAAAATGGAATCACATGTTTCACATCTTTGATCCAAGTTTCATATTTAAAGACTTAAAAAAAAGGGAGAATGCAGCAACAAATAAAAAATCACCAAATGAAGACAATTGACAGATTTTGCAGCTGGGAAATCCATCTGGGGTTAGCATTTGGTATTTTTGTTTAAATATACACTAATTAAATTAAGACTAGCACTCCACTAGCAGCTCACGTGCTTAATTTCTGGCAATTTCAAAAATGTTCCACTCACTGTCGCTGACTCCCCCTTGGCGCCAATGGATTTGGACATTTTGCCCAGCACTTGGTAGCCATCTGCTGAAGTATTCCCTGCTTCCTTGATTTCCTTCTCAGCCACCTGCTGGCAGTCCATGTTCAGTTTGACGCTGTTGGGTGAGACCATGATGTGGAGCTGAAAAGAAAATTGAGGATCATGAAAGTGTGGAAAATACAATCAATCAATGAGTCACTCGAGGAAAAAACACTTTTTTTTTCTTTCCATGTGTATTCTGTTTGAAGGCGGTATGGTGGCGTGGTGGTTAGCTCTATGGCCTCCTGGGTCAGGGGGTTCGATTCCTGCCTCAGGTCTGTTTGAGGTTCTCCCTGTGCTTGGTGTGTTACCTCCCATAACTTAAAAACATGCAGATTAGATTGATTGTCATTCCCAAATCGTAGTGTCTATACGTTTGTGTGCACCCTGTCTCGTGCCCTTAGTCTCCTGGGATAGGCTCCAGGCCCTTTACGTAGGATAAGCTGCAGCAGAAGATGAATGAATCATGTGTAAACAAGGTGTGTCACCTCTTCATTGCCTTTTAGAGATCTCATCGGAACCTTAATAGTTTAACATGTCACACACTGACTTGGGATATAAAATACAGAATGCAGATGTGATGGTCACGAGCAGAGCTGGAAGAGAAAATTGCCTAAATTGAGAAATATTTCCAGATGGCCCAGATGCAAACAAACATCAGACGGAAATTAGCAGATTAGGCTCAGCATTTTCTGAGGTTTTTTTTGTTGATGTTTTACACCATGCTTATTATTCATAAAAGTAGCTTTAGATACCCTGTTTTGATCCTGATCTCACGTTACTGTCAGTCTGGGTTTCCTTTGGGTTCCCAGATCTCTTCCCACCTCTCAGATGCTTGTAAGTGAACTGGCTATAATAAATTGCCAACCGTTTTCCAGCCAAGGTGATGTATTCCTAGTATCTGCTCAGGATCCCAGAGTTTGACCAGAACAACCAGAAGATGAGTTTGCATCCCAGTGGCAGTTCTTCAAAATCATCTGACAGCTGACAGACACTTCATGTGTCTAACACTAGGGGTAATATTATACACATGCCATAATCATCCCCAGTATACCACAGTCTACAATAATGGAATAAAGTCGATGATATTATTGATGATGTCTGTCTTTCTATCTCTTGCTTTCCAAACTTCGCACGCGTCCCATTCGACAACAAGACTCAGCAGCAGCTGTTCCCCGCTGCCTCCTCCCTTTGGGAAAATGGGAGATTCTTAAGATCTTGCCATGATGAGTGGCTTCTGTTCAACATCACTGGAAGTGGAAGTCCTGGGGTGACATGAAAACTGTCTGGACGTCACGGTACGGTCATGGCCCTGAATTTCAGACAGCCTACAGGCAGGAACATGAAAAAGTGATGTACTTCTATCTTCTAGAGCATGGGGTAAATGCGATGAAGAGAAGCATAAGAGGGGAAATGGGGATTGGGGGGGCGGGGGGGG
>JAQQZT010000020.1:12534076-12598326 GCA_030068275.1 Clarias platycephalus | reverse complement strand
AGATAGATAGATAGATAGATAGATAGATAGATAGATAGATAGATAGATAGATAGATAGATAGATAGATAGATACTTACGGTCAATAGTGACGCCGACCTCAGGCTTGTGGTTCTTATCAGACACTTGCCATATATCGAAAGGCTGATTGGGCGTGTCCGGAAGAAGTCGGAACATCAAAATAATGGTGTAGGACGGAGGAAGGCCAAAGGGATGGACGTCTCTGTTGAACCCAAAACTAGAGTTAGAGTTATGCTACCTGCTATAAAAAAAGACAAACAGATCTACAGTCTGTTTTTACTTTAGTTTTACAGCATCCAGTTCTAAAAGGCTAATAAAAGTGTATGTGGTGGTGTTGGTAGTGGGGGGAGATTAGAATGTTTTGGGAAGCTTTTCTGGGACTCAACTTGATGCTGAGACTTGAGGAAAATGAAGCCCTCTAACAACTCTCACCACCTGTCAAGACTGACTTTAACAAGGTGCCATAAATCCCTCAAGCCTCTTTAGCTCACAGTGCGGTCTAACAGCCTAGCTGAGAGCTGCTGGGCAAGACATGTCATGTTAAGACTAAGACAACACAACTGAAAGAGCTCCATCATCCGCTAATGGCATACTTTCAGCAACAAGCTGTAGTTACATCCGCGATCGCCTTGATGTGAGCGGCATTCATCACATGTAATGAAGATCATTAGTGCTATTTGGTTAGACTATGGATACAGCAGGGTTAAAAGGTCTGAGTCTGTGTTCAAGAACTGTTTGTATTTCATTTTTTATAGATATATCTATGTTTACATTATCCACTTTAAAATGTTTACATTTCAATGCTTTGATCAAAGCTCCATGCAAATTGCACCATTAATCCAGAAAAGCCATAACATTGATAAACCTGTGAAAGTTTTTATAAATTATTATTATTATTGTATTAGTAATATTTTTTAATAATAACAACTGCGATTTTTTTTTTTTTTTAAAGAGCCAATTTTTAGAAAGCTCCCATTTTCAGACCCTACCATTAGTAAACAAAAAAAAAGAAAAGAAATGAATAGCATGTCGTAATACTTAAAAGGCAGCGTACTTATAGTCACAATGAACTTACACTGAAGGCTGATGGAGATAGGCATCTTTATGGAGCCTGTATGCCGTGTAGCTGTTGAAGGAGCCCGGCTCCATTGATACACCCTTAACCGAAGCGTACGTCGTTTCAGTCAGATTGAACGCCTCAAGCATTCGGAACCCTGTCGGAATTTGTACATAAATCAGTTATTAATAAAAACTGAAAAAGAGATCTGCAGAAAATATTCGCACGAGAAAACCCTTATCGTTGAAACAAATCTCTGAAGTAGTATAACCATCCTGAGCACTCTTAACTCTTAACTCTTACGCTCAACCCTGAAAACTAAGTCACTGGAAGATAAACCCACCGTACACCCCATAGCAATATATTCTAAAAAGAATTCATAGATAAATTAATAAAATCTACCAAAACTGTATTATGTTTATATTATATTTGTAGTAATTTATAGATTTATAGACTGAATTTATATATTCAGTTCATATTTGTAAAATTGTTTTTGATGAATGCCTACTTTGATGATTTTGGTTTAAAGATTATGATTTCATTTAAAACTTATTATTATTATTATTATTATTATTATTATTATTATTATTATTATTATTGTTATTATTATTATTATCATCTGTACTGTACCTGGAGATGTAAATCCATTCAAAAAGATCAAAGGGCAAGCTGTGAAAGAAATCAGGAAACATGGTCAATAATGCATAGGAGTCCAATAAGTGATGTTTAAAAAATGTGTTCAAATATAGTCCAAAATTTTAAGTCATTTAAAATCAATTATTTATTGGGAACCGCTGCAAGCATTTACCCAGTTAATACTGCAGTACGTTAGACCATGTCTAAGTACTGATAATGGCTCTGATTGATATTGAAAAATGTAATCATTATAAAAAAGGCCAACAAGCATTTTTAAGTTACACTTACAGGATGATGCAGTCTCACAGATGAAGGTGACCAGGTTGTCCTGGATCGTGGCAAAGGCATCAAAGTCATCCACAACGAAAACGTGCCGTTCACTTGGCTTGCTGGCAATATTCTGGAGCTCAACGAAGTCCACATCAGCCACGCCAACCACAAACACACTGTAACCTGAATATGTGAACAGGAGTTCAGTTACTGTGCTAAAATTGGACCCATTTGGGAAATGTCGAATTTTATGCTAGAGTTCTTGCAAGATAATAATAAAGATTTAATTGATAAGGAAATAAATTAAAAATGTACAAATTTCTGTAAATCTGTTTTGTGGCAGGTTCTGTTAAAAGCCTGAATACAGGACAAAGCGGTATAGACGATGAGTGAGAGTGTTTCTGTAGTTAATATTAAAATTAAAATTAAAATTAACTTGAACTAGATAGATAGATAGATAGATAGATAGATAGATAGATAGATAGATAGATAGATAGATAGATAGATAGATAGATAGATAGAAAAAGTAAAAATAAAAATGTCCAAAGCTAAATAACGCCTACTAATGTACATTTACATACATTGAACACAAAAAAATGCATTTAGCATTTTTTTTTTTTTTTTTACTGCCATTCATGTGCAGTACCATTCCATGACCTGGGTCAATTGAGTTGTCAGTAAAATGTCAGGGCCGTACCAGCATGTTGTAGCTTGGCAGCATTCTTCTGCACTTCATCTTGAGACCGTCCATCAGTAACAGCCACCACCACCTTCGGGACATTCCTTCTCATCCCACTGTCAGAGGTGATCACTCTGTCGTACATATATTTCAGTGCAACGCCTGCATAGCATATACACAGATGGTCCTTATGATTGCTTTCCAACTTTTTTTGATATATATATATATAAGGGACATTTTTATTTATTAATTTTTTATCCTCATATCCCATATCTCAGTGGGAGAATGATGCAATAACCTAATGTCAGCTGTCACACTATTTTTAGTGTAATCCAAATCCAGCTGAGGATTACTGGGAAATACACAGCACCTGTCTTTGTGTTTCCTCCCTTGTAGCGGATGAGCTGCAGGGCCGCGAGAGCAGTGCCTTTATCGTTGTAAGTGTTCAGGTTGAACTCAGTCCTGGCATCATCGCTGTATTGAACAAAAGCAACCTGTCGCCAGGAACACGGAAGGATGATCGATAAATCCAAAGCAGACTCAAAAAACAACATTCTGTTTTCAGGATCTCAACAATACAAGTAAAAGAGATTTGGCTCATTGATTGCGAATCCCACCTTTTATGCCTTTTAATCACTGCTTGGCAACCACCCCTATCTGGCACTAGCATGGTCTCATTTTCAGCTTTTTGGTTGACATGCCGCCATTTATCTTGAACATTTATTTAAATATGTGTGTTATAAACACTATTATCCTGATCTATGATACCAATAGAAAAAAAACACATGTGTAATGAGGTTGTTCACCTGGACATATTGCACTTCTAATTGATATAATCATGTTATAATAATTAGTGCTGCACAATTAATTGTGAAATTAATGCATTAATTGCAAAATGTTATGGTGGACCCATAACATTAACTTATTCGCAAAAGTCTGTAATTTATTACAGAAAATATCTGACATGGTCCAGAATTTATGTAGGGTTTGCCAATGTGTTATCTATTTGTTTATTTTCTACAATAATATTTATGAAATGATAATTATTTAAAGTGACATGCTATATAAATATTGGCAAACATCCTCTTAATGAGATCATCCATTCCATTATTTGCTGTTCCCCGAGATAAATACATCGCAATGTTCATCAAATCGGCAGCCTTTATATTAATATTATGACAGCTTTTGCAACGTTGTCCTGGTTATTAAATGTAAATTCTCCTCTAAGTAGCAGTAGCTATTTTATTTTTAGTTTTGCTGATTTAATAGTGTTTTTGGTAAAATATTCAACATAGGCCTCAAGTCTAATGCAACATATCAAGGACTTCTAGAAGAAGCATTTGGTTTCAAGTTCTCTGCAGCAAGCTCTTTGTTCCGTTTTAGGCTAAACGGGTTCCTGGAAAAATGTGTCCATACTTGCATTCCTGATGGGCTGATGACATCAAAGGCTCCCATGATACTGAAGATAAACTGCAGTACTTTGTGGAAGCTATCTTCACCGATGCTCCATGAGCCATCAATGAGGAACACAACATCTGCCTTGGCACCTTTGCACACTGAAGCGGAAAAACAAGTCAATTCAGATTCAGTGCCACGGGTCCTCACTCAGGATCCTTTATAAAAACCTGCACAAAGCTTGCGCTTTCTAATTGGAGACAGATAAGCAGGGAGGGAAAAAAAAAGCTCAAAGCTCTACACACAAAGACATCAACACTACATGCTGCATTTACTACTTTAATCAAATCTTTTATGTGAAAACTAACAAAAGCAGTGCAACATTTGATGACCGGATAGGCTAAGAGATTTATTAGGTTTCTTTATGCACAAAGAAAACTGGCTATATTTTACAAGATAATGTCTGCCTGATGCACTGCAGCATCGTTTCAAATTGCCCAGATGATGCACAAACACCATGGCAAGCATTCTCAGATTTTGTAAAACACTTTCTGGTCTGCTTTAACACCTGAACTGAGCAACATGCATGAAATGGAAACAGATACGCCTTCCAGCATGTGGCCGCCATGGCTAAACATGGGCAGAACTTTTTTTAGGAAGATTTAGGAAATAAAATGGATTTGAAACAACTCCAGCGTCGATTCTGTCCAAAGTATTAAATTGATACTGATTACCCCTGTCCAAAAGCTTTTAACTAAGTCATTTTGAATTCTCACAGCTAGACTATCTTTACACATTCCAAGTTATTAAGTATAATCTTTTTAATGTCACTCAATGAATGATTAAATAAGAAGTAAACTTTTTTTTTTCTTTTCTATTTTTTTTTTTGGTCCTAGGTCAGGCAGACATATCGCGCAGCCGTCTGTCTTTTCACACAATGAATTCCCTGTCCGGTCAAAGCAGTTTATTTACATCTCCTTATTTGAGGGTAGCCACTCCATCTGGACATGACTTTAGCTATATTTCTACAGCAGAATATTTAAATTTCCAATAACTCCCGCACCAGACACTGTTTACACACTTTGCGCACGCTACAGAGATATTAAATCCTGACAAATGCTCACCCCTCTAGCACAGCTCGTTCTGACCCTGTTCCAGTCAGACTAATGCCAAATCGACGGCTGTCTGCTCAGTCTCAGTGCAAAGGACATGCATGTTTAAAGAACAGTTCAGGCAAACGGTGCATTTATGCAATTCCACAATAGCTTGATCAGACATATTATTTAGCTCCTTTAGGCAAATACTGCCAAGAAGTAATGGAAGCATCAATTTACAGTAGCATCATGCAATGTCATAATTTCATTGTCCATTTATCACTCTCCGAAATCCACATTAAAGCCGCCATCTTGGTTTAAATTGCAGCAATTAAAAAAGAGAAACATTACAAAATCTAATTATGGAAATACAGTGAAAAGTATTGTTTCAGTATTGTATGTTGTGTATAGGGAGAGTGCTGACCTGCCCAGCCAGGCGGAATGGTTGGTGGAGGAGGAGGAGTAGGAGGAAGAGTCGGCACTGGCGTTGGCTTTACCACTGTCAGAAACCACAGCAAAATGGATTAGCTATTATTTTCTGGATGGAAAAAAAAGTCAGTGCATACGAGTTACCATTCATATAGAAGTAAAAGACTAGAATGATACACACATGTGCGCTCTTTGGTGCTGACTCCAGGTCCCTCCAGATTGGGAGTTTGTACAAACACTGTGGCGCTGTACAGAGAGTCAGGGCTCAAACCATCAAAGCAATACTGACTCTGTCCAGCTGTGATGGTGATCTCCTGATGACCTTTAGCAGATGCTGCAACATCAGACCAGCCCAAATAGCATAAGTTTAAGCAGAACAGTGCCTGAATTACAACTCCTTAATTAATAGGGACACGTCTTACAATATACAGAGGATCCAAATAACAAATAACACAAGCTAGAATAACAAATAAAAAAATAACACAGCAACGCATACTTCATAAATGCATTATTACTTGGATGTATACAACCAGGGGTCCCACAAAGATGGAGTGAATGGGGCCCTAAATATGTAAAAATGGGCCCCTGAGTGAATGGGGCCCTGTAAAAATGTCATGTCAGTTGAAAAGTGTTAGCATGGTCGAGGTTGCAAGGTTAGTATATTAGGCTTTCAGGAGGCCTAGAATTTCTTGCAGTGTCCCTGTAAACTGTCAACACTTATTCATATCTATATCTATTTTTTTTATTTGTAGTAAAACTGTAAAGTTTCTATAAATTGAAGATGTACAGAAAGTTGTTTTTTTTAATAAAAAGAATTTTTGGCGGTGGGGAGGGGGGCGCAAGATGAGTAATAGGACACATTTAGATGGTTTGGGGAATTTTGTCTGTTTGTGCAGGCATCACATAAAAACTACTGAACAAATTGTAATGGGGTTTTCACAGGTGTGTTTGGCCGACCTTGAGGTAACATTTAGGCTTTGTTTCATTTCAATCGGCCCACGGAAAGAGAAGATATGCTACTTTGAAATTTAAATAGGAAAAATTAAACAGATGACGCTGTACTTTTTTAATGCATGCTTATGAGTGTGCAGTTGAAGTCTACTAAATAAACGCAATCTCACACCTTCATTCCACACACTTCACGGTAACATGTAAAAATTTTAGCTAATTAGAAAATTCAATAGATGGCGTTGTACATTATTTAAAAAGTGCTTATGAGTCTGCAATTAAATTCCAAGCGAACGAAGTCGCGGGCACATCTAGTCTCTTATAAGGTTGTAATCCACCATTATAATTACAATCCCATTATAAGAAATCCACCATAGTGCCCTGGAAGCACACTACTGCACATGACAACCTAAAAAGTTGAATAAAGACAGAATTACAATACAATTTGTAATTATTTAAAAAAAAAAAATAAAAATACAAATGCAAATAGTAAAGGTGTGAAAATAAAATCCTACTTTGTATTCACACTTATGCATATAATACACATTTGTATATTGGCCATTGAGCAAAAATTAACCATCCCCTATATTAATTTCTATTGAAATTCAAATTATTCTATATTTTATGAGCAATGATTTCAAAAGGTTCAGTTGATATGCTTTTCTTTGTCGATAATGCACACTCATTAGGCATGGTGCTCACAGCCATACTTATCATGGTAGAGTTATTAGCAATTACAAAAAACACTACCAGGCCTATTGGGGCAGAAATTAAGCAGACGGTAATTGTTGATAACTGCAACAATTCCAGCCCTAACTATATTTCTTTATAAATGAGGGAAATAAGAGAACAATGAGGTTTCAATGTTAAGTATTAGATGTTCAATCCTGTGAGACATGGTCTTGTAGACCACCTTTAGACTACACCATTCTGTTCTCTATAAGCCTATGGAATAAATTTAATAGCCTCACAATATGTTTTCGAGGATCCATATGAGGATTCATACGAGTCGTTTTTCCCCACGTTTCCACATAATTCATTTTCGGTTAATACATATTGGCTAGACGTCGTAGCAGTTTTCCATATGTAATGGAACAAATCTAGCCTCTGGTTCTCTGGTTTTTAGATTACCGCTGTGTCCTGTCCTGGTCCAATCTAAACCCAGTTCTTCCTCTTCATATTATGTCATTAACCACAGTGGGATTCTTTAGTGAAATTGTATGTTATACTTAGGAACTGTGGATCGAACCCTCGACCGTATATGACCGTATTCCTTATAACTCTAGGATCATTGTGGTGACTTCTGTGGTGAACCTCTCAGCCATATTGGCACGGTCTTCTCTGTCTTGGAGACGTGTAGGCAATTCGATTGTTTAACTGTCAGAGACATGCTAAATGGGCCGACAGTGTGCATTTCCTCGAACATCCTGCTCCTTTTCTTTAACTAAGTACCCTTAATCTATGTGTGATTAAGAACCAGCTGGATTTAAGGAAAGAAAGTAAACCTTCTATCCTATCTGAATCAGTTAAAACTTGGTGGTCGAGTTTATTCTACATATGTCCTTCGACAGAGAATAAACGAAGAAAAACACAGAGGATAAACATTCAGTCCAGGCGTCTGACGTGTTGTCATTCCAGTAGAGTGATGACACAATACAAGGCAACAGAGACGGGTCACTACAGCAACGATCGACAAACAACTTTAACTATTTATACAAACAAGGGGGTAAATTAAACCAAATGATCTGGACATGATCGAAATGCACGTCAAAGTGGTTTGTGTGACTCACGATCCAAAGGATTCAGCTTGATCCTGTAAGAAGTTGCGCCTCGATGAGGTGTCCACCTCACACAGAACTGGTCATAACCAACGTTGTACGTTTCCAGGTTGGTCACATTGAGGTAGACTGTACAGAAAGAGAGAGAAAAAATTTTATTCTTTGTTAAACTGCCCTTTTTTTATCTTCCTATTCGTGTTGTCCTGCTTCTTTGGATATGTGTATCTTGTAGTATTGATTCTATTATTTGCATGCATACAGTATGTATGATTTGTACACCAGGGCTTGGAGTTATAGTTATAGTAACATACTGTACATAGTTACATATAGGCCTACAGTACTGTGCAAAGGTCTTGAGCCACCCCTCTTTTTTTTTTTTTTTTAAGTTTCAGAGGAACATGTCCCTGTTTGTTAAGCCCACAGTGACCTCTGAATCATTAAGGCATAAAAACATCTAAGAACAAGAACCAGTGAGAAACAGGTGCAGGTGATGACAGATGTTCAGGCCGGTGATTAGGATATTGGTGATGCTGAATGCTGAGTGGTTGGAACAGACGAGAGGGGAAATGAGGTCGCTGCTGAGCTTGTTACATAAACAACAATTTTCTTTTTGTTGTATCAATAAAGTGCATAAATTGCAGCCTTTTACAGTAAAACATTTGTTCCCATTTCTTCAATTTAAATTACATAATTTAAATTTAAGTTCACATGAAGAGGCTCAAGTCAGTACGACGCAAGTCAAAAGCTTGGACACACCTTCTAATTCATTGTTCTTTCCTGATTTTTACCTTTTTCTACATTGGAAAATGTCCAAAATATGCAATAATCTCCTTTGAACAGTTGATGTTGAGATGTGTTTTCTACTTAAGATTTGGCCTTCCTCTCTACAGGTTTTTTGGGAACGCTGATGAACCAAATCTGTATGTCTTTGGACTTTGAGAGGAAACCAGGTTACCCGGAGGAAGCCCACCAAGCACGGGGAGAACCTGCAAACTCCACACACACTCACTAGGCAGGAACCAAACCCATGACCCTGGAGGTTTAAGGCCAGCGTGTTAACCACTACACCACTGCACTGTCTGTGTCTCCTACTTCTGCTCTGTAAATCCTTCAAAACAGCTCTAATCCGAGGTGTTGTTTGTTAATTGGTGATTTCTGAGGCTGGTGACTCTATATCTCCTCTATAGTAGATGTACGTTTTGGTCTTGCTTTCCTGGGAAAGTCATCATGAGAGACAGTTTCATCATGTTGCTTGATGGGTTTTGCAAATGCACTTGGCAATACTGTTCTTGCAACTATTCTATTAATTATTTCATAGTTATTAAAAAAAAAAAAACAGCATTGTTCTAGAATGTATATAATACATCCAAACATGTGTCCAAATTCTTGACTGGTGCTGTATGTGCTATGTATGTCTAAAAATATATGGATGTTTTTTAGACATCATATTGTGTTCCTTACTTCAAGGCATGATCTACAATTGTCATACTCGCACATTGTTGTATTGGGCTTAACACTTAACACCATAACATAGTTAACTGATAGCATTCGGACACTTACGTGTTGTTCCTTGTCCTGTGAGTGCTCCGCTCATACCAACATCATACTGGGCAAACACTTTGACATCATAAGTTGTACCAGGTAGCAGGTTGTGAAGAGTATACGAGGTAACGTCGCCAACAAACACCTCCAATGTCTCGTCCCTATCTGAGGAGTCAAAAACAAAAAGCGATATACGTGAACGTGACATTCATGTGTTTTTTAATAGTTGCACCCTCATATGTTTACATTCTGCTTAAATATTGTGTGTTGTAACTTTATAGTCATGCAATGTGTGCAATTCCAATAAAAGCAATCAATTCACTTTGATTGCATTTTATTTTCATCATGAATTGTTTGCATATGTACTTCACTATTCTGACGAGAGATATAGCAGAAGAAATACCATGCATTAATGTTTGTCGTCTTTTGCAAATGTTTATTTCCAGACTACATAAGACAGGAATAGAAGTGGACAGAGATGTACCTGTGGGTTGATAGACAAGTTTATACCCGAGCACCGGGGCTGGAGCAGGGTCCCAGGCCACGCGGAAACGGGTGTACCACTCATCGGACACACGAAGATTTTGGGGCTCCAGAAGGCCAACTGTTGGGCCAAGACACACAGCAGAGAAATACCTTAGTGTTGAATCGGTTCCGGCAATTACCGAGCGAAAGCACACTTAAGCATGACTCATTTCCATTGGGTAAAGAA
Organism: Clarias platycephalus; assembly: GCA_030068275.1. Taxonomy (NCBI): domain Eukaryota; kingdom Metazoa; phylum Chordata; class Actinopteri; order Siluriformes; family Clariidae; genus Clarias; species Clarias platycephalus. The sequence continues at coordinate 12,587,767 of JAQQZT010000020.1, read as the reverse complement.
ATCCTTATTGGCTTGGCATGGCCCGGAGCAGCTACTGATCGGGCCCACATGATTTCTTCTATGCTATGTTTACACTACCTTCATGTGGAATATGCATGTTTAGACTGGGTTTATTTTATTTTCACTATGGTAGCTATGCCCTGCCAGGTGTAATATCATCTCAAATGCTTCTATATTTAACAGAAAAACTAACTCAGTTTGACATATAACAATTTAAAAGCATCATGTCTGTAAGAAGTTTGAGACAGATTATAACATAATTCACAATTGTGGACCCATTCCAATGGTTTTTGTATGCAAACAAATCTATTTTTTTCTTAAAATCGTTGCAAAATATAACAAATGGACAAGCTCCAGACATTTCCATATGTACTGTATGGGCCATTAAAGGAGTTCCTTTAAAGGCCCTTCAAAGTTCCTTTGAAGGTTCCTTTAAAGTTTCTCTCTAGTGTACTGAGAAACTTTCTACATTGAAGGTATCCAAGCACTAATGAAATGTTGGGATAAGTGCAATATTATGGGATAGCAGGGGATTATATTGAGAAATAAAGGTAGATTTTTGCACATTCAAAAGTCTCAGTTTGACTTGAACACCTCTTGTATTATACGAGTTTCTTTTGAACGTCACTCACGTGTTTTTCCGTTTCCAACCAGAGACCCTCCCTGTAAGTCAGAGTAGATGGCCTGTACCGTGATGTTGTAAGGAGTATCGGGGAGCAGATTTTGAAGGATGGCAATGTTTCGGTTTCCAGGAACAGCGGTCTGAGGACAAGCATATGGATATCAGATGAGCTTTAGGGTTATTTAAAAGAGAATCGCCATACAAGAAGTATGATTCCATTCGAATTTTAAGCAAACTGAGCAGGTGTAGATTTCCATTAGTGACTGTATATTGAATATCTTGAAGTAAATGACATCATGTGTTAAGCGCGAGCCAAAAATACAGGGTTACAAAGAAATCGAAGCACTGCTGAACCGCTAAACACCCACTTTAAACGAATCTCTGAGGCATGCAGTCACCAACACAGGTTCCACTCAGAAGCTCAAGGATTTAGCCAGTAAAGGGAAAAAAAAAAAAGTATTAGCACATGATGCCTGTCTCTGGAGAACTCCTGCCTTAACCATAATAATGATTTCCTTCAACAGTCACTGAAAAAAATCTATTAATTTCCTTTCCTTTGCAGCAGTTTTTTTTTTTTTTTAACAGGAGCTGAAATGACATAACAACAGCTGCCCAGGTCAGAGAATAACATTCTCTGCTTTCCCTCTCACTCTCTTGCCTTAACACATGATGTCAGTTTGGCCCTTGTTTTTCCTCGTTAATTTACTCTATTAGGATTATTAATGTGGCAATCTGACAATGACTAAAGCTGGACAATATGAGTGATGTGCGTATAATTTGTACAACTCTGATACATTGTACTGGATATGATATCTAATAAAAATGTCATAATTTGTTATTAGTTTATAACTCATCACTATGCATATACTATAAGCATACAGGTTTATGCCATTTATTATTGAATGATATATATATATATATAGCATGGTGCAAAGATCTTAAGCCATTCCTCATTTTCTAATATTAAACAAAATCAAATAATGTATATGTGACAACCTCAGCAGCAACTTCATTTCCACTCTCATCTGTTACATTTACATTTAGGCATTTGGCAGATGCTTTTATCCAAAGCAACTTACAGTATAAAAATGCTTTGAAGTTTCTGTCACTGGTTAGATCCTTTCACCGGTTCCTAGGTTACTAACTAAGTACCATCAGTCAAAAACCCAAATTTCTTAAGAAGATAGATCCTGGTGATGTTGGTCTACTACAACTAGCATCACCAGTATATTAATCTCCAGCCTGATCATCTGTCATTATTTGCACCGGTTCCTCACTTTTTATGCTTGAATAATTTATATCCTGGAGAACTATTGCTCAAGACAACCTTTAAAGCATGAGACATTTTGGGTGGCTCATGACTTTTGCACAGTAGTTATAGTGATGGACAAAATGTTGTAAATAAGCTCCCCCAGGGTAAATTGTTCAATTTCTGGATCATTCATTCATTCCTCATTCATTCATTTGGATAGCTCAAGGTGTTGATTCAGCCAGGTTTGTATTCATTCTCTCATTTGAACACAATATTGTTTGTATAGTGAATTCAAACACTGTGATAATTTATCATTTAAGGAGCTTCCTGTGTCAGTGCTTTGTACCATTCAAAATTAAAACTGTGACTTTAAGCTTGAAGATTTAATCTATATAAATACTCACAGTCTCAGTAATGGGCGCTCCTGTCATTGGTGTGTATGTGATTTTGTATTGCAGTACAGGTCCTTCAGCATGATCCCAGCCGATACTGAGTGTGCTCGTGGTGGCGTCAAACACGCGGAGGTTTCTGGGACCGGCACGTGGCACTGAAATGGACATCGCTCTCTGTTAGCATACTTCACACACTGAGACACACAAATACGTGTCATACATAACAAATGACTTATTCTGTCATGTTTCTGCATCCCGCCAGCGTTAGAAACTCCGTTTATTTTCTGTCTCGATAATATAATCATAAAGTCTAGCTCACGTGTTTTTCCGTTCCCATTGACTGCTGGTCCATTTCCATCAGCATACAGCGCCGAGACACTGACGGAGTACGGCGTGTCGGGGACGAGCTGATCCAGGAATGCGTTGTTGATGTTTCCATGAACCAAGACCTTCACAGAAAGGATCGTCATGTAGAGGACATGCAGATGAGCACACTTAAGTGCATCTTACTTAAAACAGTTCTGCGAGCATCACTAATCTGGCACACACAAATATACATAATGACCTCACTATTAAAACCCTGTTTAGATTAGCTGAGCAAAAGGACATCTCCAGACAGACGTGTAATGTAAACAAAAACCTGCCAAGGGTAAAATGATAAATAACATTCTCCTTCACATAACAGTTTGGATGGATGTTGGTGATGGGAGCAGACCTGGGGTTCACCTCCCATTCAAGTCTAAACACATCTGCTGCTGGTGCTACACAGCTGTAGGGAATCCCATCCTGTACCTGTCAGCAACCAGCAGGATTATCGCTTCATCTAATTAGCAGCTTTATTCTGGAGGGGGAGAATCATTGTGTCACAGGGAATGCAGTTGTGCATTAAACCAATGACAGCCCTTATTTAACTACACAAAGAGGACATGACATGTGGGTCTGAGGATCACTCATGTAGGAGGATCTTTCATGTCATGTCAGCATGAATGGCTGTGAACTGTTATTTTGCTTTAGATAAAACAATAAGAAAGCAGAATTAAATTTTCCTCAACAGCACTGTTAAATTCTTAAATTCATCATGAACAATAGTGATGGCTATAATTTAAATCACAGAGATATAAATATACTTGTTCAACACTGCTTGGGGAAAAAAAGATACTATTTTTTTCTTCTTTTTTTTTGCCTTTTTTTTTTGCCTTTAGCTTTGCTTATGACGCACAATGTGGTGGCAAATTCATATATGAAAATGATTCCCTATGCCTTCTCACATTTTGGGTTCTGGAATATGGCTGTGCCACCAGGAAGATAAAAATGCATTAATGAGATAATCTGGTCATTCAGTACATTCATGTAGTCATGACATGACATGACATGACATGTTATTGCCTCATACCCTGACGCACCTAATGCCAATCTGGACTCACCCACTACATGACCTGTCTTCCTTTAGTCCAAAGTCCATTCTTCATGCTCCCTAGCAATCTGAAGTCTTTTTTTTGCTGATTAGCCTCATTAACAAGTGTGTGTATGGAGATGCTCTTACTTTTGCTAATAAACATTGATTATTTATCATGCAGCTTCACAAAGTGTTCAAGTGATCTCAGTTCATGATTTTATTTAATTTTTTCATGAAGTTGATGTTTCAGAACTGTCTTTCCAAGTTTTCATAATGGGGTGTACCCAATTGAACCCAATTCAATATAAAAAATTTGCAGAAGGCACACTAGTAGCTGCAATAGTGTAAGCCGTAACAGAAACTTGTTTTGCAGATGTTCCAGACTAACAGTAATTGTCAAACTTATGAATTAATATAAAGTATAAAATGTATGAAGTAAACTTATAATGTTGGCAAATTGCTATGGTCTTGGGACATGCTGTTTTTGGGAAATAATCAACTTAATGTGTTAACAGTACATGTAGGAATTTGGCAGACGCCCTTATCCAGAGTGACTTACAGAGTCTTTATGTCATTATATATCCGGGCAGTTGAGGGCCTTGCTCAAGGGCCCAATAGGGACAACTCTTAGGTCATGGGACTTGAACCTGGGACCTTATGAACCGTAGCCCAAAGCCTTAATCATTGTCCTACCCCTGACCCTAATGTCTAATGTCCTAATTAGCTCACAACTAATGACATCAGCCATTAATTAAGAGGTTTATTAAAAAAACTGACCCAGAGAGGAAAAAATCGGGCAAAATCCTGAAAAAAAAAATGCAATTCAAAAAGCCACTTTTTCCAATTAAACTGTTTAGAAAAAGAAAAAGGGTGTGTTAAAGGTTTGTACTAATTTAGGGACATTTTTGCTCAGTGAAACTCACGTATCATGCCAGCCTTGAGATGAAACTGAGGCTGGAAGTGAGGCTGAGGAAGTGATTTCTGAGCCATTGTGAATGCTCAATAAACTAAACAAAAAATGCGGATCGGGTCATGTCCTAAGATTTATCAAATGCTAAATTTCTCACAACTTCCTTCTCTGATCAAAACTAGATAGTGGGATTAAAGTGGAAGTGTATCTGAGTAACTTGAGTACAAATGCGATCAACCGTAGAAATTGGCTCGGAGAGAGTAATGATCTCTGGAGTGTGAGTCATTTCTTCATTCTTCACTTAATATGTGACAAAACAGCTTTTCCTGATTGAAGCAATACAGGCTTCACAGAGGTGCATACGTTTTTTTATTTTTATTATTTTTTTTGTGATTCACTGTTCTCTATTTAAAATCATATGCAGAATCATTTCATGTAAAACTCAAAAAAAAAGAATTTAGATTTGGCTGGGTTTCCACAGACTGGGTCACATACGGGAATACCAAATAACAAAATTGAAGGCGTTCTTGGCAGAAGATTCAGACGTTTGGGACTTACTGCAGGTATGAACTGTTTAAGTACGGAAACTGCACATGGACATTCCGAAAATGTCATGAGACGATGGGAGCTAATCAGCTTCCATGTGGTCTGTGTTTGAACAAAATCCAGACTTGCATCAGATAATATTTGAAACGCAAAACCATCAGGCTTATTATTTCTCACTCAGAGCCTGAGCTTTGCTCTCATGTACAGATTTTTATCAATGTCTTGCACAGATGTGCCTGGTGCATGCTTCTCTGATGCATTCAAATCTTCTTTTGGTGCTATATTTATTGCTTAATACAAAGCAATAAATTAGTGAATCCATGCTGGAAAAAATTATTTATCCATGAGGTCATGAGCATGAGTCAACTGTACAGTACATATGGGGAAGCTAATAAAACTATAAGCAAAGAAAACAAAGAGACTGTAGTGAGGAGTTGGGAAGAAGTGAACTGGAATTGGACACTACTGTACTTGTAGGGTGTACTGTACCACTACCATATTGGTGGATATTTCAGTAGTATTCGCAAATGGCACTGTATTTTAGTAACTAGATGGAGCACACAAGGAAGAGAAATAGGATGAGAATGAAACTCACAAACTCAGAAGGTCGGACTCCATTGAGCGGTGCATAATCCACACGGTACTGCTGTACCTGGCCCGTGGCTGGCTCCCACCGAACATTGAGGCTGTTGGGGGTGGGGTGATAAACCTGAAGGTTCCTGGGTGGAGTACGAGGAACTGTAGGGGGAGCAACATACAGTAGAAATCAAATACAGAGGTCATAGAGGCCACAAAGTATTAACTAGGGATTTAAAGATAAAGCTTTGTAGTCGGAAAAACAGCATGCAATTTAAACAGGAACTAGAACTGCATTACAGCAATAAAGGTAGGAAATAAATGCTAAGCTAGGCATTGGTTTTTATGGCATGCATGCTGGGAATGCACGAAGCTGGGGGGTACAGTTGGGCTAACCGCTGTACTTGTCCTGAAAACTGAAGCAGATGTGGCTTTTGTTTTCTTGCTCAGTGCTGAACTCCAAGCGTGATCTTGTTATAAACAAATGTTGCTCTACTGTCATTCTCAATTTGAGATGTATCCACATGAGTACACTTGGACATTGAAGACAAGACCAGTACTATATGGATTTGTTCAAAACACACATGCAGTACTCCGCAATGTAAACTGAGCATGAAGACTTCTGCTGTTCAGATATTAATAGTACAACGTGGAAGACCTTGGCAAACATTGCTCTAATATATGATACATTAGGGGATTGTGTACTGCTGTAAATCACTGGGTTGTAATTGTCACCGAGAGAGCTGGGAAGACATAAGCACATAATGCTCCTAGAGCTGCATCAAAAGGTGTTGGAGTGAAGTGAAGAGCTGTTATAAAGTCACGCTCCAGTGAAAACTGAGCACTTCAATCTGCGTTCTCCCGACAGGAGCTTTGCTGAGTAAGCATGACTGGGAGAGTGAAAATAAGGCCAACGTGCCGAGCATGATCAGACCAACCAGACTCATAAAAGATAATGTAAGCCAGCTTAATCTTACCACAAACGGGGTTTTTTTTTTTTCCATTTGAGAAAAAACTACAGATGTGGCTGGTGCATGGAAGGCCTTGCTAATGCCAATACTTTATTATATAGTGTGCAGACAGTGATGGGGAACTTGTTCCAGGGAACTTACGTGTCTTTCCCTTATCTGACTGGCGAAGGCCTTCTCCCTCAGGATACACCGGAGCCACAGTTACAGTGTAGAGCGTATCTGATAGAAGATTCCTCAATACTGTGTTGGTTGTTCCTCCAGATACTTGTTCCTGTAGACACATTACATTAGTCCAGTTGACATGACTCAACTTCCAGATAACCTCACCAGGATGACCGAGATTCTTCACAGAAACAAGTATTAATTACTTTCTTGTAAACAGAGCTAATCTCGAAACTTTTTGATACCCCCTCGTAAACAGAAAAGTTGTGCTTGGTGGTAACAATGTGGTAACCAGGAACACTGTTAATATGAACTAAAGGTAGTATTGCGTCCCGACCCTGTATACAGGATTAAACGGTATAGATGCTTAAATAGTGAGACGATTCAATACTTTTACATTTTGGGGAAGATAAAGTTAACTCAGGACCTTAAGCACAAATTCAGCAAAAAGAAGAAGACAAAGTGCCGTCCTGTCTCACCATATCCTCAGCACCTCCCGTAGCAGGCACATAGAAGAGCCTGTATTGGCGCACGTTTCCTTCGGCTGGCTCCCAGCGCACTCTCAGGGAGTTGGTGGTTGGGTCGGTCACCTGCAAGTTCTTCACTCCACCCAAAGGTTCTTGATAAAGGATGGAATTGCATCATTATATGGTTGGTTCAGAATCAAGAACTACAAATGAAAAAGTCATGAATGCTTTCAAATATTTGGACTGATACCCACTTGTCTTTCCTTTCTCTGACTGTCTCTGCCCCTCCATATCAGAATACACCGGCACCACGGTGATTGTGTACTCCGTATTCGGCTGTAGGTTCCTGAGAACTGTGTTAGTCGAAGCTCCAGACACCTGAGACTGATTAAAAAGTTGCAGAAGTATTATTATGATCCACCACCCTATTTTTGTTTGTATTGTCAGTAATTCCTGATCTCAGTCTTACTGTAGGTTATGGATCAGACCCTGGGTTAGGGATATTAGTCATGTGAACTGCATGTATGACTACGTACCATGCTTTCAGGTCCTCCAGTAGTTGGCTTGTAAAGGACATTGTACTGACGGACATCACCGTCAGCCGGATCCCAGCGCACCCTCAACGAGTTCACAGTGGGATCTGTCACCATGATGTTCTTCACGGCACCCAGAGGCTCTGTACAAACACAGGTCAATCTTAGCTAATGTGATGAAAACCTGGCCCGTTTAAAACTGAAATGTACTGAAAATCACAGACGTAATCCCAGTACAATATAAGTGGACCTACTCGTCTTTCCATTCTCCGACTGACGTTTGCCCTCTACATCTTGATCGTATACCGGCAACAACGTGACTTTGTAGACCATGTTGGGATCTAGGTTACGCAGGACAGTGTTTGTGGTGCTACCAGAAACTTGTTCCTGTTTACATGGTGGAGAACCGAAAGAGAACATCAGTCCATTGTAATACATCCATTGTAAGGGATGTTTCAACAGATGTAGCACATTCATCTGATTTGTTTACCATTTTCTCCTCAGTTCCTGGTTGTGTTACATAGAAAACCTTGTAGTGCCGAGGATTTCCATCTGCATGGTCCCAGCGGACATTCAACGTGCTTGCAGTTGGGTCGGTTACCTGCAGGTTCCGAACTCCACCCAGGGGTCCTGGTGAAAAAAAGTTATGTTATGTGATTAGAAAATACAGAAAAAACAATAGCATTAATTTATTGATGTATTCATCCTTAGTAAGGACTTTTTCCTGGACAGGGTCGAAATTAAATACAATTATGGAAACACGAGCCCCAAGGAGGGAATAAACTGCGGATAGGACCGAATGCGTTCACACATTCCATCATGTTTTCTTTGTTTGTATTTTTCCTAGGAGGTGGCATAAAACTGGAGCAGCCAACAGCACCAGCAAATTTGTGTTAAACTGCGACAGTGTGTCTTGGTAATCTTGGAAATGTTATGTTTATGTTGGTTTCCAGACTCCATTGCCGAGTATCCATTGCACTTCACCTGTCAAAGTCACACAGTGGTAAAGGACCATTTCCAAGCTGTCAATCACACCTAGAATATTAGCTATTATATCAGATCTCCTGAATTTTTTAAGACCTCCCCATACAAGAGTGCAGACACATTGTCCCACAAACATAGATTTGTTAATAATTGGTTGGGGAAAAAATTTTAAATTTTGGAGGAAAATGGTTATGAAGCCAAAAACACAATTGGGAAAGTGATAGTCCTGTGGACAGCCACAGAAGGCTGAATTTGGACAGCATCAACAAAGCCAAAGCAGGGTGTTCAAAGGTAAGCAAGCAAAAAATATACAGTATAGTCACTTTCTATACGGAAGTTTTGTACTCTTTATACATCTGTGTTTACATGAAAAATGCCAAGTTCGTGAAAAAAAAAGACCCAAAAACAAAGTCTTCAGATTGCTAAGGAGCATAAGGAATGGACTTTGATGAGTCCAGATTGACCCTATGAGATCAGTTGACTTCATGAATCGATGAAGTGATCATGATAATAAAAAACAAAAAATCCGGGGTTGCTTTAGTTGCGCAGGTCTAAGCTCAGCAATGTTATGTGGCAATAAAATGAAGTCAGCTGATGACCTGAATGTACTGAATTACCCTATTACATCAGTTGAGTCTTTCTTCTCCTTATGGCACAGCCATATTTCAGGGAAAATGAGGAATCGTTTTCACTGGCCACCACATCGTGTGCTGTAATCAAAATTAAATGTGATTGAATAAAATCTTAGAGTGTTCAACTTTGTTAAGTCTATGAGGCAGTAACAATGCTTTCTGGCACTGTTCATCATGTTCGTGTATCTGTCTTATTATTTTTTAGAGAAAGCCTGCATGTTACAGCTCCCTAAATGCAGTCTGAGAGGTACACCCCAGCCAAAAATCCTCATGGATTTGATTTGGCATAGAAAATTACCTTGTAATTATTTTTGCTCCAGTTTTAAAGCCTCATAAATGAACTCTTAATGAACTGGAAATGTTTCATATTGCGCTGGTTGTTTCCAGTAGTGGAAATGACTTAATATATCTAATTTGCGAATCTATGACTTACTTGTCTTTCCATTTTCTGACAGGGGTTTCCCTTCCATCTCATGGTAAACAGGTACCAGAGTAACAGTGTACTTTGTGTCTGGTTGCAGATTCCTCAGAACAGTGGAGGTGGTGCTCCCAGAAACCTGCTCCTGTTCACATTTGAGATGTAAAAAGCAATAAGGAATCAGTTTTCCCATTCTCGAATTGTTGTGTCATGGATTTCTAAGGGTCATTATAATAATAATAATAAGAAGAAGAAGAAGAAGACAAAGAATTCTTCTCAAAAAGAATTTCATTTAGAAATTGACAATATTTTAGCTGTAGATAAACATATCGTGTCTTACGTACCACTTCTTGTTCACCTCCAGTTTCCGGAACATAGATGACGATATACTCTCTGACGTTACCCTCAGCAGGCTCCCAGCGAACGTTGAGTGTATTTATGGTTGGATCAATAACCTGCAGGTTCCTCACAGTACCCAGTTTTTCTGAGAACAACAATTGAATTGAAGATCGTATCGATTCCCTTCATCCCCGTTAAATTGATTGTTGTGAAATATTTTTATTAGGTTTGGATGTCACCATTATTACTTACTTGTCCTGCCCTTGTCAGAGATCTGTGGTCCATCTCCTTCAGCATAAACAGGCACCACGGTGACCGTGTATTGAGTGTCGGGTTTAAGGTTTTTCATGACTAAAGAAGTCGTGCTCTCAGATACTTGTTCCTGTGGAGAGGAACATGAGACATCCCACTGAGCAGAACCGCCAAAGGTGGAAATCAGGGGGAAAAAAACCCTACCATTCAGCATGTTCTGGTAATAAAGCATTATCTCAACTGAGCTCTCCATTCTTAGAAATTCTAACTCAAACCTCATGGTATATGCCTGCCAATTTCAAATAGGTAATGCAAATTCCTGAAAAATCCATTACCGAATGGCAAGTAAATTTAATAATAAATAAAATTAAAGATAGGATCATTTTCATCCTTCATTTGCTCCAAGCGATCCTGAACATTGGCATGCAAAATAAGAATGTCAAGGATCCCACAGCTTACGAAATGGATTTAATAACAAATTGGTTTTTTTTTTTTTTTTTAAGATTGTATGCTTTTCACACTCGGTTTGCTCCAAATGATCCTGAACACTGGCACGTCTAAGGGGATTTCAAATCTCAAGTTCACGATTTAAAATTTCAATGACATTTTCATCTGTCATTGTGAAAATCCCATTTGGAATCACAGCAAAGATTAGCTTTTTCAATCATCAGGGTCTATGCCAGGCACTTACATTACACATCTCAAAAACTCTTTGCCTGTCATCATGTGTGATGTCAACACTGTGCTGGAAGTTATAACAAAAAAGTGCTAGCACTGAGAGAAGGAGAGAAGGGATTATACCACAAGCTCAGGGCCTCCATCCGTGGGCATGTAGATGACTTTGTAGCCTTGAACATTCCCATCAGCAGCATCCCAGTTTGCTGTCAGCGTGGTGAAGGTGGCATCAGAGATACGGAGACCCCTAACACCACCGAGTGGCACTGGCGAGTGGCAGAATGAAGTAATTTTAAAAGATGATCTTTTATAAGATAGAAATTCCATAAGAACTGAGATTATTCAATGACTTTATACTCACAGGTCTTTCCATTCTCAGACTGGCGACGCCCCTCTGTAGCTGGATATACTGGCGAAACTGACACAGTGTAAACAGTGTCTGGTTGAAGATTCCTCAGTACAATGTTTGTTGTGGCGGCAGGAACTTGTTCCTGTTCGAAATATCATATGAAACATTATATGAATTTATACAGGACTGATTTTTACAGTATACAGATGTTCATTTATTTTTAATGCTTGAATGATTTAACAAACAAAAACATTGCTCTGAAACATATCAGGTACTGGGACTGGATTGAGACTCAAAACCTTGGCAAAATGAGAGCCATTCAGGAAGTGACGCAAAACTTTTGCACAGTGCTGTATATTCCAACTTGTCCTTATTTTACTTCAGAAATGTATGCTTAAACAAGGTAGTACCAACAGTCGAAGAATTTCACAATATCTTTCGAAGCTACAGTACAGCAATCAAATTCGCAAAGATGCATCAGACCTTGCAAATTGATTATTGGATGGTTAAGCTAAATAGCTCAGGCTTGTCTGACTGTTTAGGCCAAACATCTGGTATATATTGATGTGTTTTTTGTAGATGAACCCAAAAGGAACTCTTCAAATAAAGTCGAAATATGCACTCAAACAAACAAAACAAAGAGCAGAACGGGTTTCAGCAAGCCCCACCATATCCTCGGTGCCTCCAGCAGCAGGGACGTAGAAGATCTTGTACTGGCGTACTGCCCCATCAGCAGGTTCCCACTTGACATTGAGAGAGGTCATGGTGGGGTCTGTGACCCTCAAATTCTTTACTCCTCCCAAGGCCCCTGCAAGACAGAGCCATAGTTATTTTGTTTTGAAATGTTGGTGTCGGATATCTCAAACGTTCTAATAGACTAAGCACTACTGTCTAACTAAGTCCAAAATACAACTGGGTTTAAGCATTTCAATTACAAACAAGCTAATGTTTGAATGTGTTGAAACTCACTTGTCTTTCCATTTTCTGACATCCTATTGCCCTCTCCCTCGGCATACACTGGGTACACGGTGACCGCGTACTGGGTGTCTGGCTGCAGGCCTCTCAGGACTGTAGTGGTAGTGGAGCCTGATACCTGCTCCTGTTCATTTAATGCACAATTAATGTTAGTTAAACTAAACTTCAAAGCAAACCTGTTTCTTGATTTATCTTGGGAAGAAAAAACAGACACCGCATTTGCACTAATGGCAACAGCAAGCTGACAGGACTACCAGACCTACCATGGTTTCAGCTCCACCGTCTGTAGGAACATATATGACTTTATACTCCTTTACTTTTCCTTCAGCTGGCTCCCAGCGAACATTTAGAGTGGTCATGGTTGGGTTCAGGACCTGAAGGTTTCGCACCCCACTTAATTTTTCTAAAAGAGAGCAAATAATTCTATATTAAAAGTTCTGATTGCGAAATGTCAAAAATTACAAAGGCATCTAAACTCTAACCTTTAAATAAAAGTATTATAATATAAAAGAATATTCTCTGAATATTCCCTGAATTGGTTTATGAAGGGGGAAAAAAGCACGTACTTGTCTTTCCTTGGCCAGAAATGTCTTTGGGCTCTCCGGTGCGGTAGACTGCGGCTACAGTGATGGAATATGCCGTGTCAGGAGTCAGCTTCTGAAGAATAACACTGTTCTTCTTCCCTGAAACCTGGGTCTATTAGGAATAGATGTGAGCAGTCGGTTACTGTTTGCTTTGGACTGATTATTGGAACTCTCTTCTATTTATGTTTAGCATCCAAGTCATCAAAAAAACCACTGGCTGACATGCTGATGAGGTGCTAAACATCATCAGGGCATTGCATTGTGATACCCCACAAAATAAACCACTTCACAATGTTTGTGAACTAATAGTAGGTTCAGAAGCAACTCTGCTGTGTTTAAGCTTAAGGTATAAGGCGTCGTCCAAAAGTACTGGAAGCCAACATTAACATTTATAGTATAAATGCTAATCAAATGGGTTGGAATCAAAAGTACAGGGCAGGCCTTTTTTTTTTATTTTGAGTATTTTGTGCCTATGTGTTTTGGAAATTTGGACTTCATGCACTCAAATAAACTTAAACTGAAACGACAGTTTTTAGAAACATTTAAATTAGTATTTGACCATGTGCTCTATAACCACATCAGGTCTTTGGCCCACTGACAAAGGCATATTCTCATGAGTTATACAGTATCTGTAGTACTTTGCCAAACTTTTCATTCATTTTCTTGTTCATTTTCAGGCATTTCACTGGATGTCCTAATTGTATCTAAATTAGCAAACTGACTTGGCTGGTCCAACACATCCCACTGTTTTTTTTATCGCTCATTGTCTTGTTGCATAAGAATACATTGTCTGCTGAGTCTGAGTCCGGAGGCAGTGAATTTGTCCCTCATTTAGCTATATTCATGTAGTAAACACGATTAAATTAGTTCTGATTTAAGTCACACAACTAGGATTAAAATGAACACTGGTACTACAGTACATTATACCCTTAACGTAGTTTGTGTGCTATAATTTTTTCCCCTTTTTCTTCTGTTAATGTCCTTCCTGTGAGAAGCATTTTATAAGTATATTACGTTTATTAATGATTTTTTAGTTTCCTTCAATACATACTGTGTTTTTTGTTAATATAAGTGTCGTCATCACTTTAGGATATTGTTATGTGATGTGCCAAAGCTATAAGCCCTACATTAATTTTTTGGCCTAAAGTGTCAGTGTATAATGTTCGCAAATATTTAAAGTCAAGTTCTTAATGATCTCATTCATGAGCAAAGTCTGGTGTTGTATCCAACATATACAGTACGAAGATGAAGTCTGTGTGAAGAAATAAGCGTTGAGACAGTGACAACCTCTGTTCTGATATGAACAAAGCTAAATGGCTCACAATTTTGTTCCTCTCTTTGTAAAGTTTACATCATTGCTATTTTTTAAGTAATAAATCAGACATACAGTACTGACTCAGTACAGTACATAACAGACCATTTTGCAAAAGCTTTCGCATGAAAATAGACAGGAGTGAGTGTGACAAAGTTAACAGAAGAACTCTGGCATAATCTCCAGCATGCTCAGTAAAACCTCCCGGCTGTTTTGCTTAAAAAACTGCACAAATCTAACACTACTGATTATTTTCAAGCACCAAATGCTGAATGTGCTCATTTTTGTAACTCTTTTGTGCTCTTTATAAAAGTTTCTTTTATGCAAAAATGTTTTCAAAGATAGCTTATGTTTTGTTTTTTTGCCCAAGACTTTTTCACAGTACTTTAAGTAAAACAGCTGGATGTTTTACCGAGTGTGCTGGAGAATATGAGTTCTTCTAGTAACTTTGTCACAATTTCTCCTTTAAATTTTTCATTGAAAGCCCAGGAGCCTACATAAGGTTTTTGTTGTTTCCATCTGAAAACTGGTCTACCATGTAATATGTGGCTCCATTTACAGGTATACAAATATTCTTCTGTTATGCTATTTATTTTATTTATTAATTAATTTTTCAAGTTATGTTTGGAAATAGTGTCTAATGTTGTACATAATAATTCATACATATTAAACATGTAAAACAAAATCTGTACTAAAGATAATAGATGGTGCCTAATACTTTTGCACAGTACTGTACGTACTTCTCCAGCTGTTTTGGCCGCATGATGGGAAGTGTTTATGTTTTTTAAAAACACTTTGTCTTTGGTATTAATGTTCTTATTTAACCCTGTGGTGAGTTTTCCAGGCTAGCCCTTAAAGACTACCATGCTGGTCATTACGCAGTGTTACAGAGTCAGGATCAAGCCAGTGCAATACAAAAATGTGGACCAGCCAATAGCTTAAACATAACATATTGTGAAAAGTGCATCCCTTCCCATATTTGTGGTCTTGGAGAGATCGCTGGGGAAAAAATATTTCCAGGCTCAACTTTGGAGAAATAGATGGAAAAGCTATTTTGCAAACTGAACAGACTGAATAAATTGGATTAGCATGTCAGTTCCCACTTCTTAAACAAAATATAAAAAGAAGAGACTGAGAGTACGAGCATAGAGTACATGTAATTGTGTATGTGTTAACCCCAGTATTTTACAAACTGTTCAAAATGCCAAAAAAAATAATAAATGTCCTTTATATTGTGTGCCCACATTATGTGTTTAAAATTTGGGTTAAAACATGACAGAGCGTATGGCAGGAAGACTGTGGATCCTGTTATCCTGAATATCCAATGTCTGTTAACAATTTTATTTCAATTCATGATCTAACTACATTCTTGGGAAGAAATGTATGTTATTTTGCCAGCTTGGAGATTTTTGCAATGTGGTAAACAAAAACACACTTAAGCGCCAAAAGCATTGTTGATGGGATTTTGTACAGTTAACAATGATTTGGGTAATTAGCTTAATCACACCGGTGGTGCTCTTTAGAATAAACTGCTGATGGCCCAAGACATTTAACAGAGATGGTGTTGTGTTCCAGAGGTTGTTGAGGGTTATTAAAAAGGGTTTCCAGCTTTTTTTTTTCCCCAGGGGGTGGTGTTCCTACTGTAATTGATAACATAAGGCTCTGTAAAACATATTTTGGGTTGGTAATGTGGAAAATTCTGCTGGACATTTCAAGTCAGTTAAATGCAGCCCATTACATTGTGATTATAAAGATCCGCTCTGCAATGAGGGCTGACCATGTGCAGAAAGACTTACAGACAAGGTTTTTCCACCAGCGACTGGCTGATAGTCGATCTTGTAGTTCTGGACAGGGCCAGGAGCATGGTCCCACTTTACAGTCAGAGAGGTGGTAGTTGCATTGAAAACTTGCAAGTTCTGTGGAGGCCCATTGGGAGCTGGTAGAAGATGAGGCACAAGTTAACTTTGTACTATTCTTACAACACTCGGTCCAGGAAGCATAATGGAGAAGCACATGGTGGCACATGATGGTGATGAAGCTACGTTTCACAATGTGGACACAGTGGAGCCGGGCAGGTTATGTATGCACATGCACATATAATGACACTCAGACTGAAGGCTAATGACATTGGCAATTAATGACACTGATGACAAGATGATGGGTGACATAATGACACTGATGACAAGATGATGGGTGACATAATGACACTGATGACAAGATGATGGGTGACATAATGACTTTGACAAGACTGGTGGATGGGTGATGTTTCTGGTGGAATGAGTGCTGCAATTAACACTCTTATTAGTATTTGCAGCACTGGGTTCAGTAATGCACATGCAATTTTTTTTCCATTATTATTTCCATAATGTGCTTTCATGACCAGCAACAGTGTTACCATTACACTTATTGTAATGTCAATAATTCTTCATATTTGAAACAACATACCAGGCGTAACGATCTTTGACGCTAGAAAAAGATGTTAAGAGAACAATACATTATTTCAGTTTGATCATTGCTGTAGACATTTTGAAGTTGTGGTGTGTGTGATGATGTATTTGTACTTGTGTATCTATTTTGTATGTGTGTGTCTCACATGTGCGTTGGGTGCCAATCAGGTCTTCGCTCTCAGACTCGTCAGGGTAGATGGCTGTCACGGTGACGTCATACAGAGTGTCTGGGTCCAGGTCTTCGAGGAGCAGAGATGTCTCTTCGCTGCCCAGGATAGTCTTGAAAGAAACACATAAATCTTAATTTAGAAATGCTAAAAGACAGAGTGTCAAGCAATTATTATTACTCCTGCTATCCTGAGGCCTCCAATGCCTGCTCATTCCTTTTAATGACTGATTGATGACTATGACTAGTTTATCACCTTTCCCACAGCACACTGGTTTTGGAAGGTTTCTGAACTTTGATTTCTACCAAGGTTACCATTGGTTTGGTCATTTGGAATGAAGACACTTTAAGAAACTTTTAGACAAAATCTACTACAGAAATATGTCATGGTAACTTCAAACTAACCAAATAAATCCATCTGCCATGACTCATCTTCCAGTCTATTACAGAAATCTATTAAAGATTTTTTTTCTGATACATTTCTAGCCTATTCCACAATCTCAACTTTGATTTTGTAAAAGAAAAAGAAAAAAGAAAGCTTTAAAGCTGTTTGGATCAACTTACATTTTGGAAGTCCGTCCCCCCTTTCTTAACCCACCCGATGCGGTAGAGGGAAACATCTGGGGCGCCATGTTCCCATGTGGCTCTGAATGACGTCTGTGTCACCTCAGAGAATTTTAGGTTCTTTGGGGCTGGCACTACGTCTGCATGTGGGGACAGAGAAAAAAGTGACCAAATTGCTAGACTATTAGTCATCATTTATGTTTTCTAATGTTAGCCTGACTTATTATGTTTGCGTGAGCTGGTGCATTTGTGTCTACAGTATAAGGCTTTGTGTGACAGTGAAAATAACAGCCTAAAGAATCGGCTGGGATTCATAAGTAAACATTACCTCATGCCGTGACTGGCTGATAAAAGAACTACATACCTACTGTACAATGCATTAATATGGAGTGATGAAATGCATGGGAAACATTCTAATGACAAAGATGGCAGAACCATTGAAATGTCTTTCTGCTATTCTTTCAGGAACCAAGAGCTAAACTCACTCACTCACTCATCTTCTATACCGCTTTATCCTGTATTCAGGGTTGCGGGGGGCCTGGAGCCTATCCCAGGAGGCTTAGGGCATGAGGCGGGGTACACACTGGACAGGATGCCAATCCATCGCAAGGCACACACACATACACTCACTCACTCACACCCTACGGGCAATTTGGGAACACCACTTCTTTAATCTGCATGGGAGGAAATCGGCTGAGGAAACCCACCAAGCATGGGGAGAACATGAAAACTACATGCACACAGAGATGGGAATCGAACCCGGATGCTGGAGGTGCAAGGCCACAGTGCAAACCACTATGCCACCATGCCGCCCCAAGAGCTAAACTGCCCGGGATATTTAAAAGAAAAAATCAAAATAAGGTCTCACCTGTGATATCTTTACCGATCATTTTCCCTCCTGTTCCCACGTCATATACAGGTACAACAATAACATCATACTCAGTTTGAGACCGGAGGTTTGTAAGAACCAGATTAGTTACATCACCACCAACCTCAGCCTATCAATGAAACATCAAGGTAGAGAAAAGATTTAGAAATGGTCCTTTTCAAAACTCTGAAGAGTTTGAGTGACTGTTTTCCTTTACATCTTAGAGAAGATAGAACATCTGGTACCTCAAGCGGTTCGCCACTGTCAGGCGTGTAGGTGATGAGGTATTTCCTGACCGACCCTGGAGCTGCATCCCAATTAAGACGCATGGAACTGTGGGTCACCTCAGATATCCTCAGGTTGCCGGAAGCAGGAAGGGGTACTGAGAGAGACACGCAACATGAAACCAATGAAGAGCAGGGGCAAACTTACAAGTGGATCAACTTTGAAGAAAACAGTAGACTGGTTTGCATGTGAATGTAAGTTGACATACAAGTGACTCCCTGGTCATTGATGGGAGCGCTGAGAGCATTTCCATGTAGAGCGAACAGGGTTAAATCATATTCCGTATTTGGAAGGAGCTCCAGCAGCTGGACATCATCCACATTTTCCCGAACTCGCATCTGCAAGTGGGAGGGAGGCAGAGAGACAGGATGTTAGAGAGAAGGCAGCGCAGCAGACCGAACTTGTCACATTTGTTGAATGCCTCATTCTGGTTGTTCCTTAATCTCTCTTCTTACTTCGGGGGGCTATTTTTGGAAGCTTTCGTAAAAAACACAAAATTGGTTTGGTTTAAATTGGTTCATATCGCTGCGATGACTTCAGGGGTCACCTACTCAATATGATCTAACCTTTGCTATTAACTTCTTGGATTCCAGAAGTCCAGAAGCTCAGTAAAAGCAATTCTTTCTTGTATTTTGCCATCTGGAAGTGAGAAACTGCTAGCGGGGACCTTGCCAACATGCGTCATAAAGTGGATATGGAAAGGTTGAGTGAGGAATTCCATGTGGTCTTACCTCTTTCTCCACAGTGGGCACAGTGGCGTTCAAGGCATTGTATCTAAGGACGTAGCCAGTAGCTCCTGGTACTTTCTCCCATCTCACTCTCATGCTGGTCATGGCTTCGTCATAGACAGTCATGCTCTCCACCATGGCCAGGGGTACTGTAGAAGTAAGGTAAAGTCTAGGTGTTACAGCCAACAGTTTGGTATATTGTCTTGTAATGTTTAACTGGGTCATTGCTTGAGATGTGCAGTAGGTGTAATTCCTACTGGTAGAAAAAGCAGTGAGGAGGTAAACATTTACGCAACTTACATGTGGTTTCTGTGCCTTTAAGGGGTTCACTGCTCTCCTCGCCGATTATGGAGAAGACGCTCACTGCGTACTCTGTGTTAGGGGTCAAGCCGGTCAGCACCAATGTGTTCTCCTCGCCGTCCACATACATCTGTGACAAATCCAAAAAATAATCAGCCTGCCAAATACTTTTAATTCTGAAAATACCAAACATTTCTATCCACCAGTTCACTCAGACACCGGAAGTCCGATAATTAATATCTTTACACGACCAATATCTTTAAACGATATCTTTAAGCTGTAGTGTACAATAAAATCATACCTCACTGTCCTTATACGAGGGTCTCATGAGATATATTCCTAATTAAAGGAAAAAGTGATGTCTACATATAGGAATAATAGGGAAGTAACATGTAATCAGACCTCCCATAAGAGAGATTTATATGTGGTATAAATTTGATCTTATTGTATAATAGCAGTTGTTTCCACTATAAGAGATCCAATAAAAAGTCAAACCAATGTGAAGTCAGTTCTGGAGTATTCTGTTGCATGTAACCTATGCCTGGCTGCAAAACCTCAATTTTATGATGCCTCTAATAAGCCGACGGAAAACATTGGGCACTTGGATGGAAAAAACAATATTGTGGAGAAATCATTTTACACAAAAACACATAGAAATAAAAATAAATATCTTTGAAATATGACTATACAGTGCTTTAAAAAAGTATTTGCCCCCTTTTGGTTTTTCCTAGCTAATGTCTGGCCTTAAATCCTGTGGTATGACCTTAAACAGGCCTTTCATGCTCGAAAACCCTCCAACGTGACTTAATTAAAACAATGCTGCAAAGAAAAATGGATCAAAATTCCTCCACAGTGACGTGAAAGACTCACTGGCAGTTATGTCAAACGCTTGATTGCAGTTGTTGCCACCAAAGGGTGACACAACCAATTATTTGGTTTGGGGGCACGGAGGCTTAGGGGTTAGTACTGTCGCCTTGCACCTCCAGGGTCCAGGTTCGATTCCCGCCTCTGTATGCATGGAGTTTGCATGTTCTCTTGGTGGGTTTCCTCTGAATACTCCAGTTTCCTCCCACAATCCAAAGACATGCAGGTTAGACATAATTGCCCATAGTGTGTGAATGAGCCTGTGAGTGTTTATATGTATGTGCCCTATGATGGATTGGCACCCCATCCAGGGTATACCCCGCCTCATGCCCTAAGTCCCCTGGGATAGGTGTCAGGCCACCTGTGACCCTGTATACAGGATTAAGCGGTATAGACGTTGAGGAAGTGAGTGAGTATATATACTGTATATAGCATTTTTGGTGTCTGAAATTTGCTTCATTACTGTCACAGTGGAGCTCCAATAGTCATGTTTGTAAGTAAGTAAGGTTTTCATGTTGATTTAGGTTGTTCCCTAATGTGACACAAGTCAGATATTCTAATATTGTTTAGTGCTGTCTGAATGCAAAAATGTCTGATGCTTTTAAGATCTGTGTAACCTTTGTATGGATCGTGTAGATATCAAATACATGGTCATGTGACCTAAATGAGGAATTCATGAGACTTTTTGCTTCTGCTCATGCGTAGGCGCTTGCTGACGTTAGTAAGCATTTGGCAGCATGGGAAATTTCATCGCAGCGCTAGCAATAGCAGCTAAAGCAGCTAAGGCATCTACCGCTAAAGGGCATCTGGCTTTCTTCGATCTTCTGGATCTCAACAAATACCGATGACTAACCGCTTGCCATACTGCAGAGCTAAATCCCAAGCATATTTGTGGGTTGTGTTGTAATTTCTATACTGTTAAATTAGCTACACAATGGCATAGCTCCAGTGAAGCAAGTTTCAGAGAACAAACATTTTGACTAATTGATTTATTCTAAAATTCTAATTATGGTCGAATAGTTCCTTCTAAGTTATACTCCTGAGTCGGCACCATTCAGAGAGTCTCACCGATTCAGTCTTGCCTCCAGCCACTGGGACATATTCAATCCGGAATCTCTCCACGGGTTCATCAGGGGGAATCCAAGTGACACGGAAGGAGTACTGAGTCACCTCAGATGTCTCTAGATCCGTGGGAATTCCTGGACCTCCTCCTCCTTAACGAGCAATGGAACAAATGCAAAGTGGATTGGAAAACAGCTCTCACACTAGGATTCGCTCAAGCTACAAATCTACAGTATCTGAGGCATATTAGTTTCTCTTGGACGAAAAAAAAGTTGAAGTTGAAGTGGACTATATATCTCAAGGCTTGGTGGCTGACCTGCTTGAGGATATAGTGTAACTATTCAGTGTGTGGTAAATCACTGTTATGCTTCTGGAAGCAACGGAGCTTAATATCTGGATTCCATTGTAGCGTTATGGCGTTGTTATGATTTTTGTCAACTCTATTTTTAAAACAAAGTCTTGAGAGGTAACAGCTAGGACGGTTTGAGGTTCACCTTGGCTAACAAGAGGAGCTTTGATTAACGATCGTACTCTTCAAGTTTATTCAATCTGGCTTCTCACAGTAGAAGTTGTTTTCCAATTCCTTCTTGATGGTTATAATGTAGTAAGATATTGAAACTCCAAAGCAATCTGAATGCCAGGACCACATTGATTATGTCCCCACTGACCCATCACAAGCTGTCTGCTGTCTGTTTCTTTGACTTTTCTTGCCATCATTGGCATGTGCTTTTATTTGCTAACTGATCTCACAAATGATCTCACCTATTTCCCCAAAAGTGTCAAAAAACTACTATCTTTTATTGTACTAGTTTTTGTTTATTTATAGGATTTACGTTTTGTATAGGCTAAGGATTATCCTTAGCAAACACACTTCAAGTGTACACTTCCAATCATTCCCTATACTCATTTACTCAGTTTAACCAACAGCATCAAAATCACTGGTCTGTAACATCTGAAATCCAGCTCAGTTTAATACTATATGGTTTGTTGTTGTTTAACAGAATTTACCTGGTCCTTTCACGCTATTACAGAGATTTTCAGTGAGGTCATCAACGATGTCCAGCAGGAAGGAGAAGTCATTAACGTTGTACATGTGGATATCATCAGGTTCAGAAGCAATGGACCTCAACTCGTTCTCATCAGCATTCTTCACACCTATATGTCCAGAACCAAAAAGTTACATTTTTTGCTTCTCAGTTCATTACAGAACATGTGAATGTCCTGCAAGTGTTAAAATCTAAACCATGTGTGAAATCATAAATTCTTACTAAATACATTTTAATGGCCATGAAACTGACGGATAGCTCATAATAAATTAAGACCATCCTTACACATGTGTTTTCTTTAATGATATAAGTCTCTGTAGATATATTCATTAATACCCATGTCCAAATGAAGGATATCATACCCTAGCACTGATATCACCTTAAATCACCTTATATCACTGATAATCATGCCCTAGCACCTTCAATATATACAACATCGTACACAATCCATTAATAATTTGCTTATTACATTTGATGGGTTTCATGAACTTTTCCAAATTAGCAAGATAAGAAATGCAAAAATGTGTTCACCCACCAATGGCATAAAGCTCGATGTCATCTGTCTTCAAATTCTGGGAGCTAACAATGATGTCATCCTGTGACTTGCCATCAGTAATGAGGACGCCGATCTTACGAGAGTCACTTCTGAGCCCTACTTCCCGTTTAAAATTGTTTTGCAAGATGTAGTTCAAAGCCATACCTGTTCATTTGAGAGTAAGGAGAAAAGAAAATCAGCAAAGCGAAAGTTTAACCACTTAGAAAACCTCTTAAAGAAAATGTTATTGAACTGTCACTCAGTAAGACTAAACATATCCATGTGATTCATACAGTAAACACTGGCTAAACATTGTGACTCAAGACACGATACCCGTCATGGTGTTTCCGCCTTTATACGGCAGGTTGGACACGGCATTTAAGAGACTTGTACGGGTACGGTGAGCATTAAGGTTCCATTCTGTCCTGGGGTCTCCACTGTACTGAGCCAGACCTGGAAGAGACGCAGGTTAAATGTCAGATCTGATCATGATTCAGGAGAACGTCATTTTATTTTATATCATCCTCGCACTTTTAAGTGAAGAACGCTGCAAAATTCAGCCTCATAACTCATTTTGGGGCCCCAAATCAGAGCTCACATCTGGCATCCAGAAGTGTTATGTCATTGCCATAAATCTGTGCTTGTAAAAAAAAATAATAATAATAAATGCACCAAAGCAGCAGAGCCTCACCAATCTGCACCTTGTCTGGTCCAATGTCAAAGACGCCCACCATGCGAGAGATGAAGGTCCGGATGGTCTTAAAGTTCAAACGTCCAATGCTCCAGGAGCCGTCCACTAGCAGAACTATGTCTGCTTTGGCAGTGGTTTTACACTGAGCATCTGCGGAACAAGGACATGGATGACACCCGTCACATAGAGGCAGAAAGTCAAAAAGCTGTCAAAGAATCTCTGCGTTGGCATTCTAAGGCAGATTTTAAGAAATGATAACAAGAATAATGATAAAAAGAAGAGGAAATGAAATAAACACTGGAACGAACACATTGACGACATATTTGTTCAAAAACACACATTTGGTTCAAAGAAATTTATCTTTATTTTTCAAACAGTGTACAAGTTGTACAAATGTATGCACCCCCCCCCCCTCCCTCCTCTTCCCCATGTGCAGACTCCAGTTCCCTCTGGTATCCAGCCCTGGAGCCCAAACATGATGGCCTCTGTCTCCTCAAGTCTGTAGATGAGCGATATATGAGCAAAGCCCTCCCTGAGTTATGGCACATTCCTCTTCCACCATACTTTTTTTTTTTTTTCACACTTCTCCAGGCACCTGCAAAGCGACTATTGCATGGCACACACTGCCTCGGTCTCTGCAATTGAAAACATGTTATAGCACATTGATTTACACATGACTAATTCAAAGGAAAGTGAGAAGCCTGTTTACAATTTGGAGACAGCTTTGGAGTTATGTATGCAAGGCCAATGTCTGTTATTTATATCCTGAAAATCAAAGCAAAATGATTATATCATGGTTAGGATTCCCTGATTTGATGTGGCTAAATTCAACAGTTTATCTACTAAAAAAAATAATAATTACGAAATAATAATTGTAGATATCGAGCATGTGATTCAGCTCTTCATCTACAGTAAATGCAGCTTGAAAAGTGGCTAATCTCAACTCTCACTGGATTAGCATAATATTTTCCTAGTTTCATGCGGCTCGGTGGTGACATCACACAACTCTTGCTCTCTTCTTTCCTCTCTCTTGGCTGTAAAACAGCTCCTAACTGGAAGCAGTTTGCTTCTTTTCCGTAAGGACTTCTGAGAAAGAGCGAAATATGAAAGAGAGGGAGGTGGCAGACAAGGACGCTGCATTCCTTCGGCTTGTTTGTTTGCTGTGGTACAAGTAAGGACATCTTGTTTTACGCGATGAAACCACGCGTAGCTAATCAAGCTCTGGCAAGTAAAAGCAACAAGGGATCATAAACCTTTTTCAGTGTATTAACCAGAAATCACTGCACAGGAATATGGATGATGTGCTACAGAATGCTTAATTCTGACTCAAACGTGTGGGTTAATTCTCTATATCGGCATGGCTCGGACACTAGTCCTGGCTAAAAGGCAAAAACGATTTATATATAATCGTTGATTCTCATTTGTATGCATCTTAAGCATGGGCACTTGATGTGTATAAATATTATGTATAGTAAAGCTTTACCAGGAGGGTCCATGGGTGGGGGCTCAGGGGGATCAATAAGTGTTGTTTTCTCCTCTCCAGCCAGAGGCATACTCTGCCCCCCATCAAACATTCCAAACACAGCCACTGAGTACTTGGTTCCTGCTCTGCAAACAAATCCCAGACAACACATTTTTGCAGAAACAGTGAGTTTAAGCCTGGAAATACACATTTCTATGGTTTTCTCACCATACCTTAGCTCCTCTAAGACGACTGTGTTGTCATAAGGTCCAACATTCATCTCTTCAAGGTTCACTTCATTATCACTTGGGTGGAACGTGACTTTGTAGCCGCGAACATCTCCCGGCGCTGGGTCCCAAGTCACACGGAAACTCGTCTTGGTTGGTTCAGAGGTCTGCAGGTTTCTTGGTGCTTTATAAGGTGATACTGTATGAAAAAACAAACCGACACATAGCAATCTTAGCACATGTGATTGTTGATAGAATTATAATGATAGTAATAAATACAGGCATTATAACTTGAATTAACTGTAATTAACTTCCGCATTTAGAATTATTAATATTAATAACACCATTGACTAATACTGTAGTAATTTCTGTTTTGGGAAATAGTGTCAAAGAATGATTGATGTTTATATACCAATCAGCCACAACACTGACACCACTACCAGGTGAACTAAGATTCACGGATTATCAATTATATAACAGTAAACTGGCCTGGGTTCGATGCCCAGCCAGTGCACAAACCCCAGCCACAGGATGCAGTGCCGGTCCCAAACCCAGATAAAATGGGATGGTTGCGTCAGGCATCCGACGTAAAACCCTGTGCCGAGCTTGTATGTGCGGACCGACTAGTCCGCTGCGGTGACCGCTTGCTGGGAGCAGCCGAAAGACTTACAACAACAACCAGTAAACTGGTTACAGGATCATGGGCACTCAAGGATCATTAGTGCCTGTGAGAACCAAAGGCCAGCTTGTCAGATTCCACAGAAAAGCCGAAAAAACACAAATTGCTGAAAAAGCGTCTATGCTGGCTTTGATATAAAGACCCAGTGCACCACAGCCTGCTTGTGTTCCAGGTTGTTGTTCTGGCCTCTAATTTCCCTAGGTCTAAATTCGATCAGGCATCCGTGGGATGTATCAGACAAACAAATCTGATAGCGGGGATGGCCCTACCCAACAATTCATAGCACCCAAAGGATTCGCTATTAACATCCTGGTACCAGACACCACAGCACAGCATCTTATACAGTGATGTCTCAAGAGGCCAGAGCTGCCCCAGGGGCATAAAAAGAACCTACACTAATACTAGGCTTAATATTTTGGGTTTTAAAGTTATGACTCATCAGTGTAAATTTTAATTTAAGTTACAGGTATCATAGTCCCAAGCTCTCATCCCCTCCACCTTTTACATTTGTGATTGGGTGTCTTTAATAGAGTCCCAGACAATTGTAAGGTTTATCCTTTCTAAAGTTTTTCTAAAGTTCTAAAAATCAGTCTTAAATGAAACTATTAAATCTCAAAAACAACATGCACAAAATAGTAATGGGACATAGTACATTGATTCTAGATGTACTGTATCTCTATTTCTCTCTCTCTTAAACATACAAACACACACACACACACAAACTTGCCCCCCCCCCTCCCTCCCCCCTGTTGACTGAGGGTTTGAGTTATGGGCCAACGTACGTGTGGTTCCTACTCCTTGCCTTGCTTTGCCTTCTCCACGCCTGTACACGGGGTGAACGGTGATGTCGTATGAGGTCATGGATTGCAGTTTCTTCAGCACGGTGGATGTGAAGTTGTGTGGCACTTTCACACTCAGCTGTCTGCCCCCAGACTGGGGTGTATATGTCACTCTGTAGCTCAGCACCCGGCCTGGAGCTGGCTGCCATTTGACTCTCATTGTCTTTTCCGTCTCATCGGATACGGTCAGTGACTTAGCCGCAGCAGAAGCTGGAGAGGATGAAACAAGAGGAAGAGTTTTAGTACATGTCTAAATACAGTGTGTGAGACAGATTATGGTGTGTTAGAAACCATCTACTGTAAGCTATGCAGTTTGCACAGATCTAAACTAGAACTTATGAGCTAATCTTATTGTACTAACCAACCTACAGCACAACTGGGATAAGGGAAAGCCTCCTTGTATTACTGCAATAGTAAGTTAGGCTATTGATATAGTTCTGAGTCTAATTTGGCATACCATTCTCTGAATGTTCACGGGAATGACTGCAGTGGGCTCCGAGCCACCTCCTCTGTCATCATCATTCACAGATGTACAGCTTTCTTTAAATCGTTTGCACCATTCAGATGTTTTACTGGAGCTACGAGGCTCGTCACCATTTCGTGCTTGAAGTCTTCTGTAAACTGCAATCGGTTTTCCGTTTTCATTCACGAGAAATTTCACCACAGGTCCCGGTTTGTATTAAACTGTGTTTTCAAATGGTTGATTGAATTGCAGAGATCGACTTCCACTGGTTCTGCTTCTAGTCTGCTATATTTTCACTTTTGTATTATGTGCATCTCAATTCACTTTGTGCTCTCATGAAATAGTCCAGAGGCAGCCAATGGATTAAATTTTATAAGAACAATCAACTGAACATGGTTCTTATTAGGAAATCATCTAGGGACGGCAGATGAACTAAACCCATAAAGCACACAGCAACATTCATTAAACCACACATTACTCCTGTTAAATAATACGCAGGACGGCAGTTTCTTTAAACTATTCTCTCCTTTTGTCTAAAGTGGCTTTTGACTGTCATTTGTTGTTCGAAACAGCCAAGGACTATCTATTAGTAATTTTTTGCTTATTCTTATCCGCATCTCTCTTTTGCTTCCAAGAAATGACTGATTTTAAGACTTTTACTAGGAATGCTTTTATGAATGGAAAGAATTATGGCAATCCAATCTGCTGATTGACCTGAGCGAACCTTTGTATCCTTAACCAGTTCCATGTCAGAAGCACATATGGTGCAGGGACTTGTTGTTAAAAGGAAATATGGGATGAGGATTCGAAGCTGGATACAAATGGACAATGAAATCCTTCCTCATGACTCTTTGCGTTATTAGACGCCTCACATTGGCAAGTTATCATTGCTCCACTGACTTTTCTTGCACGTCCTCTTTGTAGACGGAGAAGGCGTATGCTCTTTAACAAAGCGTGTCGAAAGCCTGTTAGAGCCCATCTCTGACATACGGCCCAAATTAGAGTCCCCAGTGCACAGATGCATGGTTTTAAAATGCTTTCACTCCACTGCCATGATGTTATCTCCAGCTCCCCCCCAGCCCCGCCTCCCCAGCGTTCTTCTCTCACAACCATGGTCTCACTTTTTCCACCGAGGAACAGCCAAGGAGACTCCAAACTCCATTTATATATTTATATGACTGAATTCCACAATTTCTGCATGGTCTCAGCAAAAAAGAATCTGTCTGACTAACTCTAAAACCCCCAATCTTAATATAATTTATCAGACCATGGGGTCAGGCTTTACTGAGCTGTAAATGAATGCGGTTTTACCAGTACTGGCTATCACAAAAGAAGTCTCAAGTACTACAATGGTGAGCGTGTTAAATCTCTATTAAGGAAGTTCAGGTTAGTGAATTATTGTCTTGGCACACTTTGGTTGTGAGGTTCACTAAGGGTCACAGAAAGGAGCCAATACTAACATCCTAAATGGTTTTCAAATGTAATCCCAGTGAACAACTGTGCAGAGCTGACCATGAACAGATTACGCCTGACATTATTTCTGACACCCAGTGACTTTTCAAAATCTAAACAAAAAAAAAAACACAAATTCACAATCCAAGAATTAAAAGTCTCAATATGAATTACAGAGACTCTTGTGTAAGGATTTCGATAAATCTTTTTTCTCTGGTGGACTTTTCTATCCTACGATCTTGATCTTCCTGATCTTTCTGCATGGTCCAAGTTTCCTCGCTTCCCACATACTTTGTTCCACGGCTCCTGCATGACCGCAGCATTTCACATAATATTTTCCGTGTTTTGTTGTATTCTCTCTTAATCAAGTTTATTAGACCCTAATATAAATAGTGAAACATATGATTAAACGCATTGCAAATATTTTTCTCTGTCCTGTGTGTATTTCATTTTACTGTCATAGTGAGGGTTGGGGTTGGACTGACAAACCAGGACTCCATTGACAGGAGGGCGCTGGTATTTCTGCAATGTATCGGGATCTGTACTGCGCCCCAGCTGCCCTACATGGAGTTGCTGGAGAGCATGTAAGTGGGTAGTGTAGAAGGTAGACCCTATTTCATTTTTTTGTTTGTGTCAATATTTACAATTTGGGAACGCCAATTAGCCTAATCTGCATGTCTTTGGACTGTGGGAGGAAATCGGAGTACCCGGAGGAAACCCACCAAGCACGGGGAGAACATGCAGACTCCATGCACACAGACACAGGAATCGAACCTGGCCGGGAATCGAACCCGGACCCTGGAGGTGTAAGGCGCCCGTGCTAATCACTACCCCACCGTGCCGCCGGTGTATGGTTACTGTACTATGGTTATGTACTAACTGTGTATGGTTAACAGAAGTCATTCTGTGGTCAAAATTACCTAGTTAATATGAACAGCACCTAATAGCTTACCATAGCTAATTCATAATTGTGATAGATGTAGACAGTGAAGGATATCCCAAATCTCTACCCCTTTCATGTTTCCTTAAGTGCTGCCTAAAAAAACAGGAATCTTTAACGATGTAGCTACAAAAGCAACCACATCCCCAGTTTTTTAAACAGGCAAAATAAACAGTACATACCATCAGTGGTCTCTTCTCCCACCAGAGGCTCTCCCTCTCCAAGGCCATAGGCAGCAAAAACAGACACTTGATACCGCGTTTCAGGACTCAGGCCCTCCAACAGAGTGCTTGTGACGCCTCCCGGTACATTTGTCTCCCCCGATTCATCACCAAACAGCGACATCCAGGTGACACGGTACTGCTTGACACGGCCTGGAGCAGCTGACCATGACACCATGAAGCTTGAGTCTGTTATGTCGCTGGTTATCAGGTCTCTGGGTGAGCCAAGCTCTGTGGAGAAAAAACAGACAGCTTAGTAAATTAAAGGCTAATGAGGAAATTGCGGTAACGCCCAGCTCCCAATACCCACCCATGATGTAAATCCCATTGTCAGTTAAAAATGCATTGCTTACATGCTTACTTCAGTACTGTAGTCATAAAACAGTAGTCCTTCCATTGCTTTTCCCAAAAGACATCAACTCCACATGTGAAATATATGCCATTATGGACATTACCTAAAACTGAGTATCTGAGCGTGTGTGGTTTCAAAGTATTGTATCAGTTTTAAAGCTAAAAAGCCTTGTTTGGACTATATATTTGCAGTTTTGCCTTCAGTTAAGCCTATAATGAATTCCAGTGTACACAAAGATGTCATCCGAGAACCCACCTAAGTCTGCACTGATCCAGTATCATTTAGTCAGCATGTTACAGCAGGAAATCAAGGCTGAATGGAGCTCTAATGTTGCAATAAAAATGGATTTTCTTCTGTACGTCAGTTTGTGGGTGCTTAGAAAATCCTATTTCCACCATGAGGTACGTACTGTAAGTGTAACACTCCGACCTTGATGCCAAGCCAGTAATTATGGAGAGAAGATAAATTAATGAATTAATCATGCAATCAATCAATTCATTCATTTAATTATGCTGTGCGACGTTTATTTACTGTGCTAATATGGGTTGGGTCTGTTTATCCCAATGTTCTTCACAGTGATCATCCTTATCCTATCATAAAACACTTCTATACACCCAGTTTCGCAATGCACAAGAACTCACTTATTGGTTTGATCAGGATGAAAATAATGTGTATCTTATGATATGGCCTTTACAATCACCAGCTTCAACTAAATTGAACATTTGTGGGAGATTTGGCAACAACATGTCAGACAAAACACCGGTTGGGGAGAAATCTTCGGGAAAATGGTGTCCATTGGTCCATTAGATGTCTAGGTATTTGTTGAATCAGTGGGCCAAGGCATTGAAGCTTTTCTTTTCATTTGTGGTGGAACAAATCTTACATAGACACTTAATGTAATGTGGGCTAAGCACAAGTTGACCATAGCTGATTTGCATACACGCAGTGCATTACATGGGGTAAACTACAAGATCTAGGGTTTATTTATATATACATTTTATGTTCTATTACCCTAAAACCATAATCTGACATTACTATTTTCCTTTCTATGTTCGTCCGTAGTATGATGAATCCCAAATGTCCTAGTAGTCCTTTCTTTCCCCAAAACTGGTAATGAGCTAAATAGTTCAATGATCTCTCAGATGGTAATGCAATTCACATGGTCAGGTTTCTTTTCTTTTCTTTCTTTCTTTTCTTAATTTCTAAAACTAAATGAATAGGCTTCTAAAGACAATAGATCACCTATCCAATTTTACTCTTAAAAAAATGTGAAACGTTTGTTTCAAGACTAATAAAAGTATTCGATTTATGTAAACCCTTGTTTAAATTCATAGGTCTGTGAATAATGGCTGTCTGATTTCAGACTAAATCTTTCCAACAGCTGTGCCAAAAATAATCTATCACATGCAGTATTCTCCTTAAGCCCTTGCTATTTAACTCTGGTATACTTTTCATCTCCTTACTTTTACTGCACGTCTTTAGGATCTTGTCTGCTGCCTGCCATCATACCACCGCCATTTTTAAGAGCTTCAGGTGCCTAGCCTTCAGGTATGGAAGGGTTTGGTCAGCCTCTGGCATGACACGTGCAATGTACAATGAACAAATCGAAAATCAACAAAGCAACAGCCTGTCTTTGTTTCTAAGGCAGATGCAACAATACTGTATACTGTATGGTGATTTCTGCATGTGTTTTTTTTTTTCCTTGACTTTTATGTTGGGTACAAATTTTAGAATTATGCTAAAAATGTCATTTTAAAAAATTTATTTAAAACCATGTACATACCATATGAAAGCATAATAACTGTGACAATAAAAATTGCCTCATCATCATCTATACTGTTTAAGCCTGTTTACAGGGTCGTTTGGGGCCACAAAGCCAAGGCAGGGTACACCCTGGACAGGCTACCAATCTATCACAGGGCACACACATTTACTCAATACGGGCAATTTGGGAACCCCAGTTACCCTAATCTGCACGTCTCTTGATTGTGGGAGGAAACCGGAGTACCTGGAGGAAACCCACCAAGCACGGCGAGAACATGTAAACTCCATGCACACAAATGCAGGAATCAAACCCAGACCCTGGAGGCGCGAGGTGACAGTGCTAACCGCTAAGCCACTGTGCCACAATATTTCCTTCAAAAACTAAAAATATAAATTGTAGCTACACTTTGACCATGAATCAAATTTCATTAGGTTTTAGGTTCTGCCTTACTAGGAAACCTCACTTGTTCAAAATGTGTGTTTCACTTGGAATATGTTTATAATATCACCCTGTTTGAAGTCCGTTTTCCACAGAGGCAGGCATCAATAAAAACTACATTCAGTGCTGACAAAAGATCCTTAAAGCCGGACACTGTGTTTATAATAAATGTCACAGAAAAGCTATGTTGTTGTAAAGTAATCTCCCAGCTGACCTCTGGAGTGGGTAATTGCTGAAAAGGCCCCTCGTATTGAATTTAATAACATCCCTGGGGTCAGGGGCCTCAGAGCAAGGCCAGAGTTAAACACATTATCTCAGAGAGCGAAGGGTGATCCTCAGTTGACAGATCCCAGGTGCTGGACCTTGTCAGTAAAATTCAGATAGAAGAACGTGCTTCTGGCTCCCTCTACACAACTGATTAAAATTGATTTTATTTCCACATCTTTTCTTTTTCCTTGTCCTTGTGCTCAAACCTGTCTAAATTCTCATTTGAATCAATCAACAATTCCTCATGTTTTGAAATGTTAAACAAGTTGTTTCATCCACTATTGATAAAAAAAATCTTGTTTGTGGCTGTTGAAATATTTTGTCGCAACGAGATTCCGCCTGAGGTGATCCCTCTATAACTGACCTGTCAGAACATCTCCCCATCAGACTGCCATTTCTTCCTTGTTTTTCTCTGAACATGCGAAACAGCATTGCAGCGCGGTGGCTTAGTGGTTAGCACTGTCATCTTGCACCTCCAGGGTCCGGGTTCAAACCCACCTCGGGGGCTGTGTGCATGGGGTTTGCGTGTTTTCCCACGTGCTTGATGGGTTTCCTCCGGGTACTCCGGTTTCCTCCCACAATCCAAAGTCATGCAGACTAAGCGAATTGGCGTTCCCAAATTGCTTATAGTGTGTGTGTGTGTGTGTGTGTGTCTGTGCCCAGAGATGGATTGGTACCCTGTTCAGGATGTACCCTGCCTCATGATCTATATTTTATATATTGTTAGAAATTGTTAGATTCTCTAAAACTATGAATGTTTCTTAGCTTTAAAAGGACTAACCATGGTATAAGTATTTAACACTCAGGATAGTTAAATGCATTATTTGGGGTTATCAAGAAAAGCAGATCACCTGGGGGGTTTTTTCACACATTACAGAATGGTGACCAGAAGTTCAGGGAGTGCATTTCTGTGAGTTACGTCTGGTTGATGGAATAATTTAAAGGAAATTGGCCAGATTATACAGAAACACCATGGTAAAACATATAAATACTCATAACAACTGTGGTGAACAAACCAGAAAGTGCAGTAGATCAAACATCAATGTTAATGCGCCATAACGGTAGAAGACCACATGGGCTGTCACACTGTATAACAGAAATCTGCGGCTACAATGGGGAACAGGTTCACCAAAACTGTATAGCTGTAGATGTAAAAAGACCTAAACAGATCAAATATATAAAAAGCCTCTTTTTTCTTATTTGCTAAACTCCGCTGACTTCATGAACATCTTAGTCTGCTGTGCAATTCGACTGTCATTGTCTCCCAGTTTATCAAGACGAGAGTTTCTGCCCACAACAAAGGAAAGAAAACATCCTACAGGATAAACCCCAAAACTGGTGGCCTCTCAACAGACCCCTGCAGTCTCCATGTGGCCTGCTGCTGTCGACAGTAAGCTCCGTATCGTAACAAACGCCAAAATTCCTCCTAAAATTATCCAAAGACCTCTGGAGTCCTGCAATATGTCAGAGCCTCTGTTTCTTTCCTCATGTCAGGAAGTTAGGCATTAAAATGTCTTTAAAAGATTGCAGTTCCTGGATAGAGGAAAATACTAAATGTCAAAGCACCGCTAAAACAGCCATTATTTTCTAATTAAAAGTGGAGTCCGGGAATGTCAGATTCTTTATTTCTTTAACCACTTTTGGAAGTTAACTCTAGAGAAATGTAATCAAAGGACTTTTCATCTTGCACATTAACTTGGTTCCAGAAGTTTCCTGCTTGCTGGATTGAGCAAGGATCTGTGAAATTACAGCTCTTGGATAAGGAAGGTACTGTAATAAAGGTGTTACTAAAAGAGCTACTAAACCTCACACTGATGTCTAAATACATAGGGATTCCTGGAATATTTTAGCTTCTCCATTTACTGTTTTTCATCTTGAATTAGGCATGAAGGACAAGTTGATCACAAGTTCTGGAGGATGGGAAGGACCAAAGATCAATTTACAGCAGAACACTCATTGTTCTCTAAGTACCTACTATATAGTGCATTCTCATTCTTCAGTGTCTGGATGTTACGCAATAAGATATCTTTTTAAGCACCTTAATGCCCATCTACTACACTGATGATTATTGGATTGGACAACCAAGCACTGAAACCACAGCTCTTGGATGGAACAAGTCACAGTATGTTTAAAGTCTAGCCTAATCTTTATTTCTTTCCAGATATCTAGAAAGTTCATGAGTATGTTAAATCATTGGCTTTCTGTCTACATTACTGCAAGTTAAGTGGGGGAAAATGTGTCTACATCAGTAAGATCTTGTCTCTTGGTAAATAGTATTGCAAAACATTCCTAAATAACTGGAGTGCTGGAACAGGTTGGAGACAGTGTTTCTTTCTCCCCATTTAGAAGGTAGGGATGCAAACAGCTTTAAAACAGCAAGCACAGCTCACTCCTATGTGCCTTCTACTGCATTTCTATTCCAGCGAAGTCATGTTTATTGGCTTGTGCAAGCTATATATGAGATCAGAGCTCTTGGATGCAGGAGAGCACAGGATGTCACACTTAAACAGACATTTTCATCCACATAGCTAGGAAATGCTCAAGAATCTTGGAGCCTTCATCTTTCTTCACTCCTAGAAGTTAAAACAAACTGTTACATAGCCTTAGTTTCCAGCAGCTGCATGGTAAGTGGATTATGTAAGCAGCTGTGAGGTCAGAGCTTAGACAGTTTCAGCATTAAAACTTTTGTTGATTGACAATGGATGAACGGAAGAAGTAACATCACAATATATCATAATCAAAGGGCTTTGGTTGCTGAACTGGTCAAATCTCTTCCATATGGCTTAAGGAATAGCAGAAAGAAGCTCAGGCTGTCCAATTACATCAGAAACAGAGCCGTCAGCCAAAGCTTCAGGACAAATCTGCTGCATTCCAAGCAAGTCCACACAAGGTCCAACACAGCAGGAGAAAGTGACTCATAACCATAACCCCCATAGTTACCACTACTATCACCACACACAATGTTCTCCACACCGGACCAAATTCCAGCTCCACCCAAGCCCGAGTTCATTCTTGAGTATAGCACAAGAAAGGTTAATTAGTGCAAGTACTTGTTAATGGATGCCGCTCTGCTTTCACTCAACCTTCCATTGCTCTAACTAACCCTGAATGGAAAGGGGCAGGGAGTTGTTGGATGTATTGACCATCACTAGCCTAAAAAACATAAAAGGGTTAAGGGCCTTGCTCAAGAGCCCAATAGTGGCAACTTAGTGGCGCTGGGGTTTGAACCTGGGACCTCCCAAAGGTTCGAGCAAGTTTCTTTCAGGTGGAAAAGAGTGGGTAGTCAGATATATAGGACAAAGAAAGGCAATTATCAGTAACGTATGACTGTATTGCATGAAACTGTTTGTTGGTGCAGCGCTGTGAAATGCATTTACTGGATTCATGCATTAATTGTCTGTTTATGCTATATTGTGACCAGAGTCACTGCGATTTTAACTACTTATTTATTTACATTTAGGAAGTATAATCAAAAAGTTAATTAAAAATACTGTACAACTGCCTGGACAAAAAAAAAAAGTCACCACTGTTTAATAATTACTGCATTGACTATTATAGTTCAAGTTATTTTATCCTAACTGATGCGGTAAATACAGAAATATACTGTGGCCATGGCAAAGCTAAAACTACTAAAAGTGGGTCAAAATTAGGTCAAGAACCCTAAAACGCATTATTAATTCCTATGGTGGACCATCAACTCCGCGAAAGAAATGGAGTTGGAAAAACATTGTGAGTTAACATGACGGGAGATCACCTAAACGCATTTCCACCCAGAAAGTGTAAAGAGAACTCAAAGGATTAAGACAAAACAGCTGTGTAGCCTTAAGAAAACCATTTATCAGTAAGACTGATCTAAAAAAAATTGCTAGGGAGAATAAAGAGTGGACTGTGGCGCAATGGAAAAAGGTCAGGTAGTCTGACAAGGCCAGATTTAACCTGCTCCAGAGGGATGGCCATCCAGGGTAAGAACAGAGACAGATAAAGTGATGCACCCATCATGCCTAGTGCCTACTGTACAAGCCTGTGGGGGCAGCGTTATGATCTGGGGTTGCTTCTGTTGGTCAGGTCTAGGTTCTGTAATGTTATGTGCACAAAAAAATGAGGTCAGCTGATTACCAGGATATACTGAATAAACAGGCTTTTCCATGAATGAATCTTCTCTTCCCTGATGGGACGGGCATATTCCAAGATGACCATGCCAGGATTTATAAGAGCAGAGTTCAGGCAGCATGAGACACCATTTTCACCCATGGATTGTCCACCACAGAGTCTACGATTTAATCCTATTGAAAATCCTTGGAATGTGCTTGGAAGACTTTATGCTCTGTTTCAGAAGGATCAAATTATTGGCCAGCATCAAGAAAAGAAAACAACTGTGGAGATTGCTGAAACTACCAAAATTGGGTCAAGAACTCTAACAGTGGACAAAATGGGGTTGGAAAAACATTGTGAATGAACATGAGAGATCACCTAAACACCATTGAGAATCTTTATGTGCTGGAGAAGACGTTAGAGAGCAATCCAACTTTCCCATCATCAATACAAGTTTTTTGTTTTCTTTCTTTTTTGGCCGACAGTGTATTTGGATGACTACAGATTAAATTAATTACTTCCGGATTGTGGGGGTGGTCAAATTGTCTGTGGGATTACTGTATGTGGGATTGGTCAAGAGTAGGCACTAGTCTCGAAATTATCTCCTGGTGTAAAAACAGATCCATGTATATTTCTTCTACATTCAAGTATAATTCTGTTACTATACTATATGAAATATATAGCAACGTATTAAGAATCTTAAAATGAATTAATAGATAGGGTAAATAAATAAATAGGGTGAGGTGTCTTTCTCAGCTTCCCTGGTTTTGGCAAGACTAATCTAAAATCTGGCTGCTGTGTCTTATCTGTATCTAACACGGAATATGAGAAAAGGAAATAGGGGGAAAAATCTATTTCATCGTGTGCAGTCTCCAAAGCTTATGAAAAACTGAACTGGAGATCCCTAATTCCTTGATGCCGTGGCATTGACCCCCAAGCAGATCCAGGACCACCAGCTCTTCTTGAGACCACCCCACACGCCAGCTTCAAGGACATTATTTACAGTAGCCTCCATGACACCTCCGACTAGCTGTGCTCAATCTTATCACATCTCAGGTTTTTTCAGGGACCTTGAAACTGCCCTGAGCCCCTGGAATCCTGGCCAATACTCAACAATCAATTTTAAAGACTGAAAAAAGAAAAAGAAAAAGTTCTAGTTTATTTAAATTAAACTCACTGGCAGGGACATACTGGACCAGTTCACCTCATGACAACTACTGTATATGGTGTGAAATGTGATGCAGACTCAAATGTATAGACAGGCATATGGACCCTACCATATGTTGATGAAATATGTGTGCATTATTAATTCATTAATGATGTGCTTTAGAGGTATTAATGTTTTAATCCCTCACTCACACAAACACTCAGGGAGTTTAAGATTGTCCACTCACCATCCAAAGTGGTGCCGGTGCCCTCCAGGGGCTGGCCAAGGCCAGAGGAGTAGCGAGCTCGGACAGAAATCTGATACTCTGTGCCAGACTGCAGGTTTTTGAGCCCCGTGGATGTTCTCTTCACAGACAATTCTTTAGTCTCTCCGCCCTCGGTTGGCTGATAGGACACGACATACTCCTGCACACGACCCGGTGCTGGCTCCCACTCCACTTGCATTGACGATACTCCCTCATCAAAAACACGAAGATTTCGTGGAGAGCCCAGCTCTACAAATGCGCAAGCAGAGCACGTGATTAGGGTTGATGGGAATCTATACGGTTAGCATTAATAGAGATTGCATTTCTAATCAGATATTAGGTTCTCAACCCTGCAACCATTGTCATCTGTAAATCCTGTCATTTGTCAAGCTAAAGAAAAAAAACGAGGCCATGTAGGACTTCAATAGGAAGAAGATTCTTTAATTGTTTTATTACATAAAATGCATTTCTAAATGTATCCCTAAATCATCTTCTTTCTTTTTTTCTTTTCTTTCTATTCATATTAAAATGACACGGCGTGGAGAAATTCAGCACATTATGGAATGTGAGTTGAAGAAAATCTCATTGCATAACATTTACCTTCTGCCATAACAGACCCTGAATATATCACAGCTGCAATACTCAGAGCAGCCAGATAGGAGCAGCTGGGACATGCAAAGGCACTAACTGCATTGAGCAATGATAACAAGTGTCTGGAATTCCACTGCTTTGGCAAATGGAAATCAGTTTGTTTATTTCCATGAGCCTCCCCCAAAAGATTGTTGCGTTAGCAAGCAGGCTCATCTCCTGAGTAACGTTCCATCACCTATAACCTCCCACAGAGCAATCGGAAAAGTGTGTGTGTGTGTATGTGTGTGTGTGTGTGTGTGTGTGTGTGTGTGTGTGTCTTGGTATGCATATGTCCACAGGCAAAGTGAGCCCTGTTGCCTAAGATTAGCATTCTCCATCCTGAAAGCTTAATAACACATGTGGGGTTTTCACATGGCAGGATGTCAAACATTAAATCCATGGGTGGTGGGGGAAAATAGGCATCATAAGCATATCACATGCCTACTCATTATGGAATCTCACCCTCTTTAGTTGTGCCGTCGATTTGCCTTTGCTCGCCAGTGCCCGATGAGTACTCGGCTGCCACGCTTACTCTGTAAGTAGTGAGCGGGAGGAGCTGCTGGAGGACAATGTTGGTCTCAGGGCCCCGTGTAAAGGCCTCCCTTGTGGCGCTGTCACCTCTGATTGGTAAATAGGTCAACCTGTATCTCATCACAGCTCCTGGAGCTGGTACCCATGACACACGGAAACTGTTGGTGGTCTCCTCAGAAATACGGAGGTTACGGACAGTTCCTGATTCTGCAGCGGAAAGGGGAAGTATTAGATTTGGATAAACATATGTCGAACATAATTGATTCCAGAAGATATGAACAACACACGAATATAAAAAGCAAAATTAACAGTTTCAAGGTGGTAGCACTCCAAATTCTCAAGTAAAAGAAAGGAACTCACCCTCCAAGGTCGTCTCAAAATCAGTTATAGGTAAACTGTCTCCTTTCTCATATTGGGCAATGACGTTGACCTTATACTTGGTGAGGGGGGTAAGGTGGACAAGCATAGCAGTGGTGGTGTCCCCTGGTACTGAGATGGAGACATAATCTGCATCAGGATCTTCAGCCATTTTGTACTGGACTAGGTAGGATTCGACATCTGTGGCATCACAAGACCACGTGGCCCGGAAACTTCTGGAGCTTATTTCAGAAAAGCTCAGGGAATTAGGCGATATCAAACCTGTAACATGATCACAATTCATAAAACGAAAGCACACAGTTGTGTCCATCATCCTTACCTAATAATTGACTTAACTTATTCCATTATTATCTGTTATATAACAGAACATGCGACAGGTTTTCAATATGCTGGCATGTGCAGATATAGTATTTGGGCGCTGCAGACACTGTGGCAAAGATTTTTCACATTAAACTGCAAACATTTGTCTTTACACATGTGAGCCACATATTCATCATGTCAAAACCAATGAGGCTCATTTTGAAATCCTTATTTTAATTGTGAACATGTGAGTGAATTATTTCTGCTGTTATTAGTTTGGGTTTAACATTACACTCGGTCAAGTCAGTCAAGATTTGGTTACATAATTATATGTTCATTTTTAGCAGCAAAATATAAATCATTATATTATTATTATTATTATTATTATTAATATTATTATATGAATGATTCGTATCAATCATGCAACATCTGGAAAAAATAAATGATTATTTGAAAAAATAAAGGTACTAAGTAAATGTTTATCAATTCTAAGAAAACGTAATCATTTGTTGGTTTAAAGTTAATTTAAAGCAGAGCTGAGCACAGCAGGGTGGGCAACAAGCCAGGGGCGGGGCTCTTCTTATATGAGGTCATAATGTAAAATGTTACCTCCCAACAGAGTTTTAAGACTTTTAGTATTGTTAGTCTGTGAGATTTTAAAGCACTTCTGTAAGTCGCTTTGGATAATAAATGTAAAAAATGTAATTGTAGAAAAGCCAGATAGCTAGATATTTTTAAGATTATAAGATTTTTGATGGAGTCCTCAATGATATTTTTGTTGGGATGTCACAGGGTACCTCTACAATCACCATGTGTAAATCAACACACCAGGCTAAAATCTGGTTTCTTTACAAATCTCACTAATTACATACACCAAATAAGCATTATGAAGTAAAAAGCTTAATAAAGACTACTCACTTCTCTGTTTGATCTTCAGAAGTTCCTGCTCAATGCGCAGGCAAATGGACTGGGTCAGTTCTTTAGAGATCCTCTGGAAGGCGTCGAAATCCTCCACAGTGTACACATGGGTTTCAGCAGGAGTATTCGCAATGGCTTCCAGCTCTGACCGCACAGCATCTTTCACCCCAACAGCAAAGATCTCCACATCACTGTTCCTCAGCCTGGTGGCTGGATCTTTGAAGCCATCTGAAGACTTGCCATCTGTGATGAGGATTGTCACACGAGGAACATTGGCACGAGCTCCTCTGTTGGAAATAAAGATCTTTTCCCTCACATAGGTCATGGCTTTGCCAGTGTTGGTGGAACCTCCTCTGTATGGAAAGGTTCTTACTGCCTTGATCACGGCATCAAGATTGTGGTGTGTGTTCAGGTAAAACTCGGTGTGTGGATCCCTGCTGTACTGCACAAGACTGATTTGGATCTTCTGTGGACCGATATCAAAGGAGTTGACCAGGTACTCCAGAAAAGCTCTGACCTTTGCAAAGTTGGCCAAACCTATACTGTACGACCCATCGACCAGAAGGACAACGTCAGCCTGAACATCCACTCCAAGGGAACATTCTAGAAGAAAAATGTTTAGTCAGTTTAATGGCATAAAAGCAGTTGGTTGGAACACTTTGACCAATACCCAGTATATTTGGAGCCTAAGCCTCAGAAGCCCTTTTGATGGAAACAAAGGCATGTTTTTTGTTGTTCATTTGTTTGTTTGTTTGTTTGTTTGTTTGTTTTAAGAGGGCATTAAAATGGGTCATTTGGACTCAAACAGAACATGCCAGTAGTTAGCGAATGGCAAATTGATTACAAGTGCATATTCATATTTACCCAGTGATATTTTGAGAGGTTCAGTCTTCTGCATGGCAATGATTGGCTCACTGGGTGTTAGTCCTCTCAGGGCGAATAAGTTGATTTCATACTCAGTGTCTGGAGAAAGATCCTTCACGTTCACACCGGTCTGAGTGGGACCAACGTACAACTCCTGACGCTTCCTTCCTGCCATCATAGGCACCAGCTGTATCTTATAGCCAGTTACTTCACCGAGAGAGGCACGCCACGTCAATCTCAACGATTTGGATGCCACCTCCTGCACCTCCAGGTTTGAGGCAGGTTCGACCACTACAACAAGATGCAAGGATCCTTTCAGCCGAATATAAATAATGTGCATGCACAAAGCTATGTATCATAAATAGAGGTTGGATAAAAAAGCAAGAAATATTTGCCCAGGACAGGTTTTAGAATACAACAGTAGGATATGTTAATGTCTTTGTAGACCAGTTCCTGTCAAAAAAAGCTTATTATTTTTGATATTAGTGTAAAAAAAAATATAGAGATTTAAGATGCTTATTGTCGCATGTGCAATTCTAAGCACTACATTATGTTGTGACCTTATTCATTTGTTTACTTGCTCTTTTGTTTGCTTTTTTGTTTACCTTCCTCTCCACTGGCCAGTGAGCTCATCTGGTCTTCAACTCCAGCACAAACATGTGCAATGAGGTCCGTCTGCATTCCCTTGATCAGATCAAAGCTAGAGACAGTATGCACATGAGTGCTATATGGGGTGGATGCCATTAGTTTCAACTCTTCTTCATCCGCCTCATTGATGCCTGATTTGCAGAGAAACAAAAAATATGCATTAACAACTCTAAATATGAAACATTGCTAAAGACCAAATAAGTTCAGCCTAAAAGTCGATAAACTTGATAGCTGCATGTGAATACAATCAAAAGTGTCCAATGTCCGTTCTTTAAAAATGCCATATACTAGTTATTTACTATAAACATGTAACAAGTCAACACCTGCAAATCCTGTATGTCTTGTAAACTTGATAGCTGCATGTGAATGCAATCAAAAGTGTCCAATGTCTGTTCTTTAAAAATGCCTCACAATAATTATTCACTATAAACGTGTATCGTGTCCCCATTTTTTAAAGCAATCCAGCTGCATTAACAGTGAGACTTTTGAATTAAGGACTTGGAGGTCAGGTCAGTGGAAAACATTTAAAAGCAGCTTATTTTTCCTCCACGAGTAGGAAACTGTGATTTTGCCAAAGGCAGTGTCTGCAAAACCCATCTGATTACTCTTTGACTACTTGAGGGCTTTTTTTTCCACCATTCCACCAAGTATGAGTATGGAAAGGGCAAAATTCTTCTGCCCCGGCACTGAAACCTTATACCATGAAAAGAAAGCATTACATGTTTGACAGACAGCTCCAGACTCCCACATACCCAGTGTGAAGATCTCAACGCCTTCGTTTCTCAGTTTTCTCGCATAGTCCTCAACAGAGTCCTGCGATTGTCCAGCTGTGATGACCATGGCAACTCTGGGGAAACCTTTTCTGGCGCCACTGTTTTCAGTGAAAATATTGTTCAGCACGTAGTCCAAGGCATAACCTGCACAACACCAGGAAAAAATAAATAAATAAATAAAATTCCCTTTGAAGTGCAGCTCAGTATTCATGCCCATGTTGTAATTTATAGGCTGTCAGAAATAAGAATTAAAAATGTGGCTGCAGGCACGTTGCTGCTTCATGAGTGGATTTTGGCATGGAGTGTGTGGCTGGGTATTCTCTGACATCTGCATAAACAGTGCTGATTTATAAATCTCTCTCTCTCTCTCTCTTTCTTTCTTTCTTTCTTTCTCTCTACACTTTTAGGTTTTCTGCATTACAACCATTTCCCAAAAACTAAAGTCAAATGTAAATGACTTTAGTTGAATGTCATTTAAACATTAAAATTTTATTTTTCTTTCTTTTTTTGTGTAAAATCAGAGATAAACTTTAATCTTTACACTTTTTAATAAAAATACTTATACTTTACTTATACTTTATATATATATATATATATATATATATATATATATATACAGTATATAAAACTACCTATATTTTCTATATTTTCATGTGAAACAGTTGTATCTCTGTGAAACAAATGCAATAGAAATGATTCTCTACAGCAGGGGTGTTTCATCATATCTACAAGTCAGGACTAAAGGTTAACATTCAACCAAGAAGAAACTTAACATCTCCTGGAATCAAGGGTGGCTCTGACTTGGTTGGAGCGATGATATGATGTTGGATTTGGAATGATTGGGTATCCCTGGGCTAGAGGTGTTGTGCAATGAAATGATCTGTATCTGTATCTATGATCAGTTCAGTGCTTCAAATATTCTGGATCTGGATTTCTATCCCATGTTTTTAAACGTTTTTATATATATATGAAGTCAATGTCCACAGGAACGCTGGTGAATGTCAGCATGTTGTGGCACTAACTTTTCTTGGTTACATAATTGGTCTCAAGTACAGATGTGTGTGGGACTGGTCTTTTTCATTTGTTTTGTACCTACCAATTGTCTAAGGATGTTTATCGTCACATTTTGTTGATTCTGTT
The DNA here is from genome assembly GCA_030068275.1 of Clarias platycephalus. NCBI lineage: Eukaryota > Metazoa > Chordata > Actinopteri > Siluriformes > Clariidae > Clarias > Clarias platycephalus. Next base: position 12,543,073 of record JAQQZT010000020.1, on the reverse strand, counting down.
TCCAGTCACACAGTCCTACATGCTCATTAAAGTAAAAACACACCACATTTAGGTTCCCAGTGCTCTTTCTCACTCACTCACTCATTCTCTCATCTCTCTTTCATACCCCTTTATCCTGTATACAGGGTCGGGACCTATGGCACCCCTGGTTGCCAATCCACCACAGGGTTCACAAGCTCATTCCACATTACAGGCAATTTGGGAACACCAATTAGCCTAATCTGCCTGTCTTTGGACTGTGGGAGGAAACACACCAAGCACAGGGAGAAAATGCAAACTCCATGCACACAGACCCTGAGGCGGGAATCAAACTCACACCCTGGAGGTGCAAGGCGACGGTGCTAACCACTAAGCTACCACGCCTCCCCAGTACTCTTTCTTTTAAGTGGAAAAAAAAGTTCAGCACTCATTCTCTACTTCTGTTATGTTTTCAATCAAAAAAATTCACATTTGATTACATCCTGCCCTGAACTACGGACTACTAGAAAACATTAGAGACCCACCTAGCTAGACCTAGACAAAGATAAATAAGTTTTTAAAAATTCTCAAATTTCAGGTTGGTTTATAAAGCAGAGATCAATACCCAAAATACCTTTCATTTCTAGTTAACTGGCAGCACCTTCAAGTTCAAAACGCCCAGCAGCAACTCAGACTGTCAACTCAGAAGTTAACGCATATGTATGAGTATTGTGTTGAATTTTGAGTGTGTCCTAAACACCTGTCATTGCGTCTCCTCCTTTGTAGGGCAGATTGTTGATGGCGCGGAGCAGCTCAGGGCGTCTCTGGTACTGGGTTAGAGTGAACTCGGTCCTTGAATCTGTGCTATACTGAACCACGGCCACTCTGCTCTTGTCCTCTCCGATGTCAAAAGCTCCGGCCATGGCTGACATAAAGCTGCGGACATACTTGAAATTCTCCTGCCCCATGTTCCAGGAACCGTCCACCAAGAAGACGAGATCTGCGACTGCACTGGGTGAGCATTCTGGTGGGAAAAGGCAAAAGGAACACATTTAAAGAACTGACTAGGAGATACGGAACCAAGTCACACTGACTTTATAAAATACATAACATGTTTATGTGCTGTAAATAAATTTGACTTTCAGCAGGAAAACACATTTGATAGTGGTATGCCATCTTAATCAGCACTTTGTCTCCTTAGTCACTGCTTCTAAGTCATTGTGAATAGACTCTGAGCGTCTTGTTCATGTTGTTCTTTTCATGGCCAACGCAAGCTACAAAGATAACTAACTTCAAATCCCTGTCTAACTACTGATCAAGGGCACTACATAGTGTGTGGATCAAGGGACTCTACACTAGCTCTCCATACGCTATTTGGGATTCAACCCGATAACAGTTAGTTAGCTGAGGCAGGACTGTGCAACCACATCCACGGTTTATTCTCCTCACCTTGTGCCTGCCTAGAACCGAAAAAATTTAGAACTACTTTCGCTCCTGGCTGGAACCCGATACTGATATATTATTGACAATATTTCGCTTTAGTAAGAGGAAATGGTGCATAAAGGTCTATAGTGCATCCCGGATTTTGATGTGCCTACTACAGAAAATCCATTGCTTCCTTTTTTTACTCTTCAAACCGTTCAGCACTCGATTGAAAAATGTGAACATGTCACCTCTGCTGAGTTCACAGCCAGCTAATCCACCTAATAGGCTCAGTCATATGTAGAAAATTCCACAGCAGTTAATCAATGTGTATCTGAGCTACTTTAAGTTGTCTAATCAGCTGCCGAGGGAGCTGCTCCACCCGTGCTTCAGGCAGAAAAGAGTAATTTGCCTTCTGCTGAACAAGGAGGAGGCCCCGAGACTCTTAAAACGAGCCACTGTAATGCTTTCCACTTCTCTCAGCATTTTTAAGTCCTTGTTTTAATCAGCTTGGGCACAAGGGGCCATGTACAGCTGCAAAGGAATAGGCACCCAATGACTCACACAATGACTGCCTCACTTTTTTATGCTGGAGTAACAACCTGGACTTATAAAGTAAAACACAATAGGGCATTTATTAAACAAAGTAAAAAAAAAACATATGTACTTATAATGAGCCCAGGGGGAAAAAACCTAGGGGTTGAGAGATAACAAATGAGCCAGAAACAGAGAGTGAGGCCTACTTACTTATTGAATCTGAAACCTGTGGTCTTCTGGGTCCTCCTTCAAACCTACTTGATTGAACTAGAGAGAAAGAAAAATGAATATTATCCAGCTGCTCCTGTCATGGGGTCACCACAGCAGAGCACCTGATCCGCACATAACTTGGCACAGGTTTTATGCCAGATGCCGTTCCAGATGCAACCCTCCCATTTTATCCAGGCTTGGGACCAAGCACTGCATGCAAACTAGTGATGGCAGGTCTCGAACCCGGATCCCCAGAGCAACAACCTAGAGCCTTACCCACCACTCCCATATCCCCTTTCCACCTAAAGCAACATAAAGAACCCCAAAGAGTATGGTTGAGTAGCAGATTACGTACTTGTGATCTGACCAGAGAGGGGTATACTCTCTTGTGATCCAACATATGATGATATTATTACGTCAATATCAACATCAGCGGTTAAATCTCTGATGATGGTCTTTCTTGCAGATGCAGGAAGTGTAAACTCTCTCACAGGCTCATCTGTATTCATTACAGAACAAACAGCATAGACATATAAAAGTTGTTGTTAATTGCAAACTTGGGTGGCATGGCAATTTATTGCTATACTGCTTGGTTTCATTCATGTTTCATTTATGTGTACACTATACTATGGTTACTGCATGTAGACAGCGAGTTGTTTAAGTGCCCAATATTGGCTGTCTAGCAGTCTTGAGATTTGAACTTACAACCTTACAGCCACTACCATGAATTCAATACCCACCTGTATCTGATGATATATGTATTCTGAATCCCTCTATTCTTGACTGGGGCAATTTCCATGACATTTCTACTGTGTGCTCATTTAAAATTTTAAATTTCAAATCTGACGGAGGCATCACTGCGAAAAAAAAAAAAGGAGGGAGAACAAGTCAATGCCAAAAGCGTTTCTTTTTTTAGTTGTATATATATATTTTTTAAAACACATGTATATCAAAGCAAGTGCACAGACGGGATCCCAACGATCAACACTTCATGTATGAAGTTAGCACGTTCATTGTTGGGGACAGAGGCGTGACGTCAACACAAAAATAAAATATGTTAAAAAAAAAAAAAAAAGATAACGCCATTTTAGATTAAAATGACATCTGTTTGAGCAGTCTCGCCGAAGGGCTGCAGACCACTCAAGCAAAAAAAACACACAGCAAAAAAACAAGTGATCCACAGAGACCAGTAGAGTGCCAGATTTTTTCACATGCGGTCACAGCAGGCAGTCCAACACAGCTGGTCTCACTGTGGTGAACTGCTGCAGAACGGTCTCCAAAGAAATGTATTTTGATTGCTGATTGTACAATGGAACGATGTCATATCACAGTGCTTATGTTAAAAATGCATCTCGTTCTACACTGCATACAGACTTGACTCTAATGACAATCCATTGCAAACCTCTTAAAAGAATACACAACGTCAGCGGTGAGCCTTGTGTACATTCTTTTCGACGTTAGAGCAACTTAAATGAGGATGCACATTAGGTGGTTTGCACAAAACTGAAATAGGACAAGTGAAACAAACAGAAACGAACAACAAAAAGAAACACTGGGTTGGTCACATTGAGCAGACTCATGTCACATCTGCCCAATGCACATGTACATGAAAAGTTGTATGCTACAACTTGAAACATCCATGTACAAGACGAACTACAGGGATTAGAATATGTTTCGAAATATTTTAAAGTGATATCCTTGCTGGTGTGATGTGGCTGTTTTGTTTTGTTTTTCAATGAGGTATATTTGGTAGTGTATGATATGTGTGTGTTTAAAGGATATCCCAATAAAATATTTTTGTGAAGCAATAACTCTGATCAGGCGATGACCAGAGCCAAAGCTTGACCAGGGCAGGGACATTAAAAATAAGATCCACCAACCTGGTTGAATCAAATCCACCAAATCAACTTTGATGATGGCTTCCATTTCTGTTCCCATTTGGGCCCGAACAAACTCTAACATTATGCTGGACCTTATCACAGTTGCACTTCCCTAAGGAATGCTACGGTATATGTGCTGCATATATTTACAGATGGGTAACAAATTAAAGGTCCAAATTTAAATACATGAATGGAGAAACAGAGCAAGTGCTTTTCTGCTTTGCATGCTGTGGGTCCAGTTGATGGAAGCATGTCAATGAATAAAGTTCTCCGGACTGATCATCTTTCCCCACCGATGAAACGTTTTTGGCCTGATGGGAGTGGTCTCGTCCAGGATGACTCCGCTCATATGAGATCTCATAGAAAGGTGTGTCAAGAATAAAAATGATGTAACTCGTATGCTATGGGCTTCATAGTACTCCAGTGGTTCCCTTAACCATGATCACCACAAAAACTAATCAAGGGAAGAATGATGTTCACCACTTCAATATAACGCCAGAGACTTACAGCATGTGTGTCAAGACTTCATTTAGTTCTTTGCCTTAATATGTTGCCCATCTGTATGTACTATATGTAATATCGGAATATAAAATGGAAAATTATAGGACATAATTTACTTTTTTTGTGTTAACACTGGATGGCTTTTTATCACTACAATCTACAATCACTAAAGTTTCCGTTTAATACATAAACCTAACATGGGTTGGTCCTGTACTAAGACACTCATATTTCTCTAAGCGCAGATCATTTCTCTTGTCACCATCAGTGGAGTTTTTGCCCCTCTATTAGGAGAGATTGTGATCATGACCTGTAACAAGATCCTCTAAATTGGTCATCTTCTGAATATTCCTCAAACTATCGCCATTATCTATAAAAGGAGAAAAACAAAACCTTCCCATAACTCTGATGTCAGACATTACTGCTTATTAAGACAGACCTTCTGTGCTCCATTTGAGAAAATTCAAAAGTGAAGAATATGAGCAGACCAGAAAGAAAAAAAGATTTCTTTTAGAAAGGATTTAGTAATTTTGTCTTTTTGCTCCATAAAAGCTGGAAATTTGGCCTGTTGAAGGTTGTCAAGTTGGAAAAAGCAGTAAAAGATGTTCCATTAGGCTCTATGCTGAACGCCAGTAACGCTAGTTTGTACTTTTGAATTTGCGCATGTTGAAGTCCAGTCTCTGATTTTCTGCCTTTTGAACGACTCGGAACATGTTGTTCCACGTGGATTACCTGCGCTGAGTCAGACAGGCTTTTAGAGACAATGTGGTTTTATCTGCTGGAAATCCTTGGCTGCTTTTTGTCCAACTTCTTATTAGAGTATAACCTGGGGATGAACTACATACAACATAGTTTCTCATTCATAGGTTACATTTTTCCTTATCCGGACATTTAGCCATGTTCTTGGATCAGCTTCCTGTTAGAATGTGCATTTTACCATGTTGGAATGTTGACATGTGACTGACACATAACCTGATATACTGCAGCTGTTGATTCTCTTGATGGATTTTACTTGTTTAATTGCAATTTAATGTTTAAAAAATGTGTTTTTGTTGTCGTCTTTTTGTAATAAAAAAAAAAAACTGTTATGTCATATACATCAACAGAACTGGTGCATCTGTATTGAGCATTTCTAAGAGAATACGAGCATGTGAACTTCATATTATCTTCTTACAGTTCACTGGTGTTCCCAGCAGCATCCATTATGGAAAGTATAACATTTTGTTTAAATTAAGAGCCTGCTTTTGCTTGCTTAACTAGAAAGGACATGTAATTGAAATCAGTCCCAGGTGTGTACACCATTTCCTGGGGAAGGATTAAGTCCAGTGTTAGCCCACACAGGACTATAAATCAATACATCACGCTGACTTAATCTGCCCCACAGAGCAACTATGAGTTGGGTCGCTTCATTACAACCAAGGAGATATATATATATATTAAGAAAGAAAAAAAAAAAATATATATATATATATATATATTTATTTTATTTTTTTTTTTTTTAATAATTTACTCAATTTGCTTAATTGTACTGAACATCCTGCAAAAAACAGCCGCGGTCCTTCTGTCGCTTCTTTTTTCATGCATTCAAAACCCATCAGCTTTCTTTCTTATTTTCCTGGAATATGTTTTTCTTATTTAATGTTTAAAAATGAAAAGAAATGTGTGTGTGTGGGGGGGGGGGGGGGATTGGGGGGTGTATTTACTTATTAATTAACTCACAAAATAAAAATGTATAACAAAGTTAAAAAAAATTGTAACAAAGTATTATGCAAAATAAAAAACACAGTGCCTAAGACTTTTGCACATTACAGTGGGGAAAAAAACATTAAATCAAATGTATTTATTTTATTGAGGGGGAACAGATATTACTTAAAGGGCTGCAAAGGAAAAGAGAGAGAGGGAGAGAGAGAGAGTGAGAGAGAGAGAGTGATATTTCAGAGAAATGAGTGTGAAAGAGGACATAATGTGAGAGACAGGGAGAGTAAAAAGGGAATTGTTTAGTGTCTCAGCTGGCTTTACCTTCACCCTGAGCCCTCACACACGACACTATTGCCACTGCCATGAGGGCAGACGCTGCCAAACACAGCCTTCTCTTCATTTTCACTCCGTGTCTATCTCAGCAGAGCATGAATAGACCTAAGAAACGAGCACAGCGTTACACAATGCATCCCACAATCCAAACTCGCACACATTTCTTTTCTCTTTTTTTCTTTTATACATGACCCCATTGAGGTTTTCCACTTACATTCACTTCGCACAATTTCATCATGATTCTCTCCCATATTTAACAACCAGGCCATATATATATATATATATATCTATATATAGAGAGAGAGAGAGAGAGAGAGAGAGAGAGAGAGAGAGAGACATTTTGGGATGTGTGAAGGAAAAATATTTTTTTCATATATATTTTTTATTATAGTAGATCTAATAATCTTTGCTTGTGAGTCGCATTTTCATTCTGGAATCAGGACTTGATTCTGAACTCTTAGTGTTTTACAAGCTCAATAAAATTGTTAAACCATTGAAAGTAACTAACAATAATAAATCAGAGTGAAATCACTCAAATTGAGCAAAAATGATGAGAAATTATGATTATAAACTCCTGAACTTTATGTACCTCAGGGCTGCACACCTACAGTACTGTTCTTTCAACTTAGTTAAACTACAACTTTGGGTTTAAATTAAGGAATTAAAAAAAAAAAAATTTTCCAAAAGACCAGTTTAACACATTAAAACTCTTTGAGTTAACCTAAAAACGAAATGTGTAGCCATGAGACATAAACTATCGACTGTAAAGTACTTTAACGTCTCTTGAAACAGTATCTTTGCATTACAACATGAAATGGGAATTCCTTTTGATTACATCAAGGTGTGACTTTATAGAGTCTCCACAATAATCCAGGCGAGAATGGCTGTCTCGAAATCATCTCGCTTTGATCACAGCTACAGAGCGCCTCCTGCCGAACACTGCTCCATCCCATTCATGCCCTAAAGCGCTCCTTCCTCAGCTTTCATTAATCTTAATCGACAAAGTGCACACGGAACCCTCGTTAGAAATGAAAAGAAAATTCACCGGATCAGCAGGAATAAATGTTGCACGCCGTGAATGAGATCTTTCATTAAACCAGCATGTGTAGCAAAGAACTTCATAAAAATCTTGATAAAAGATTGAAAAAATAATAATAATAATGAATGGCACTGATGCCGGGTTATTTGACTCACAAGAATGCTTATAAACTCAGTATTAAATACATAATTAAAAAGACTCATGGTGGTTTTTAATATGTGCAACTCATAAATATCTTGTAAATTAAAAATATTGCACTTTTTATATTACAGTTTTACAATTGTTACATTTTTATTGCAATTCAGGAAGCAGCTGTGATTGACTCTACTAAAAGTTCGCCTAAAAGTTCATTCAGAAAGTTTTCTGGGCTCAATTAAATCTTTTTTTTTTTTTCATTCTACTATTACTACTACTTATAATAATAATATTAATTAAAGTAATAACAATAATAATAATAATAATAATAATAATAATAGTAATGAGTATTAGCATCATAATTTGAACTCACCATTCGATTCCACTCCAAAAGAAATGACTGATATATCACAGAAAGTGTGTGGAGAGATCTGGTGTCCCGCCTGTCCTGGTTTACTTTGGACCTGATTGCTCACAGACAGCCGAAGTGATGGAGTTTGAGGAGGAGAGGGAGGAGGAGAAGAAGGAGGAGGAGAAGGAAGGTCTGCTCTCCAAATGGGACAGGGTCTGTCCTCTGTCTGCTACTTAACAGGGGGCGGTGATAGCGAGTGTGTTAAAAAAAAAAAAAAAAAAAGATAGAAAGAAAACTCTTACGACACCATCCTCATCATGAGAGCTGCCGGGAGGAATTTACACTGCTGGAAACTTCTGCGCACTCCTTTGATGAGGATGGAGCTCATCCATCAGAGGAGCTCAGGAATGAAGGCTGGGGTTTTACACACACGCACACACACGCACACACATGCACACGTACACATACACACACCCACACAGACACATTTGTCTGCCTTTGCTAGTGAGGACTTTACACTGATGTGATCTTCAATGCAGTCAATCATCACTATACATACACCTAAAGCTAACCTTAACCTCAACCCTTAACCCTAAACTTAACCTGAGTTAACAATGGGCTCTGATTTAGAGGGTTTTTTGTTTTGTTTTTTGAGGACAAGCCAAAAGTCTTCACAATAAAGTGTGAGATACATAAGACGGATAATCTTATGTATCTGTACATATTTGGTATTTGGTCCCCAATATCAAGATATAAAACACCTTTCTTACACACACTCTCTCTTTCTTTCTCTCTCTCTCTCTCTCTCTCTCTCTCACACACACACACACACACACACATACAGGCACTTGTAAATGCAAGTTACATGCAAAGGCTTGCATAGATATTAAACAAATCATTGTCACTGGGAAAACAAAAATCCCTTAATAGCTGTC
>JAQQZT010000020.1:12487126-12507654 GCA_030068275.1 Clarias platycephalus | reverse complement strand
TGTACTTCAGTAAAAGTTCACTAAAGTAACAGTACTTTTACTTAAGTACAACATTTTATTACTCTTTCCACCTCTGTATATAAATATCTACAAACGTTGTGTTTAACATGTGACATTTGCAACTACCGTTTCTTTAAGAACCAGCACTCAATAAGCTGTTGTGCTTGTTTTAGTAGAGGGTCTTATTGTGCCAGAATATGCTAGCGATGTTAGCTTGCATCTACTCACACATGTACACTAACTGAGACTACAGTAAGTGCTAGAAAATAATTCAGGCCAATTTCTTGGTTAAATATGAGGGATCAGTCAGTTTGTGCCAAATAAACTATTTGAACAATCGAATAAAGGAACTCCACTCGTTTTTGGTGGAATTGGCATAACAAGTCATTCCAGAGTTAGTTAAAAGTCACATGTTAGGTAATGTATTGCACTTATCTATACCTGGAAAGAGATCTATCTAGGGAACAGACACCCCCTGATATCATTTTGAAACAATTCAGAAGCAACTGTAATGTAGAAGATGATGTTGTTTAGGGTCACAAAGTCAAGTACATTTTTATGAATTGCTAAATAACTAACATCAAACAAGTGGATAAAGGGATGACATTTTCTATATGTGGTGCATGGTCACTCACCACAGACTGGGTTGGCCTTGAAGGAGCAGACGTGATCGGGGTAATGGTGATGCTACTTGTCATCTTGCCAGGTGTAGCTTTCCCTGAAGACGGGGACTGTCGTGGGGAACGCAGGAGGGTCTCTGTAGTGGGTGTCTCCTTGCTCTCTGTGCATACATTCAGAGGCCTTACTGTGACTGTAGGACTGCTTCCAGAGTCCTGAGACCTCTTGAATTGACCCCCTAGGTGAATATGAATTTTGTTATCTTCTGTTGTTATGATGTTGGTGTTGGAGTTGTACTTGCGGACTGGTGTTGGCACCGTCTGCTTCTCCGGAGTGACTTTAAACACTGCTCTGCCCATGCTTGAGGTCTCCTGGAATTCTGGAGAGATAGGCGCCTGCAGCACTGGGCTTGTGCTAACTGTGATGACTGAGACAGGAGAGCTTGGAGAATCTGGGTAGGAGATCTTGCTTCCTTCTGGGGACTTAGCTCGGGAAATGGTTGTAATGGTCACTGGAGACTTGGTCCTGTCCATTAGGTCATAGCTACCCTTTGGTGACACAGTAGTAGATTTAGGAACTATAGTAATCCGTGGCTTCTGCAGCCCTAAAGTTGGGATGATTGTGGTGCTTGAGAAGAAGTCCTCAGCACGAGGACTTGTGATCTCCAATGTGGCAGTGCTGTGGTGGTGATCTGGAGTCACCCTTATATGCAGTGGCTGGCCTGGTTTTTGTGACATGGTTAATTCTGATGGTTGAGGTGACGCATCTCCATTAACTTTATAAGTCAACTTGTCTAAGCCACCTTGTGCATCAGCACTAGCTTCTTTTTTCTTCATCCAGGGAATCAATGATTTTTTCATACTTAGGTCTGTACCTGCCGGAGGATAACGGTCCAGCACTGCAGGTTTTTTAATCCCTTTCTGCCTCAAATTGCTCATCACATGATTTTCTTCCAAAACAGATTTCCTTATAAATACAGCTGGAGTCTCTTCTTCAAAAGCTTCAATAGCGTGTGCGTCTGTCTGGACAGCTGTTGATGTAAGAGGAACATCCACCATTCTCCTTCCATTCATGCTAGGCCTTAGTGCTCTGCTGTATCGTTTAGTCGCCTCTAATTCTTTGGTGAGGTTTAGGATCTGTTGGCTCATACTTTTCTTTCTGTCCTGCTCATCGATGAGCCTCTGCTTTAGAACTGTGTAATCAACCTGAAGTTGAGATAACTGATCCTCCTTGTTCATCAACTCATGAATCTTCTCCTTAAGAGCCAGGACATCCGCCTGCAAATCTCTGGTTTTGGTCTCCTCCATCTTGCACCTCAATATTAATTCAGCTTCTTGACTTACAGCCTCCCCCTTTTCAATGGCCTTGTTTCTGGCAATCTGTGACTTCATTTCCTCCAGGAGCTGAGACAGGACATTGGCCTTATCCTGCTCTGTTCTGAACTTCTTTTCAAGCATGTCATATTCATCCTCTGTCTTCATTAAATCACCCTCCACAACTTCTAGCTGCTTCAAACGATTCTTCAGCCTGTCAATCTCCTCTGTTAGCTCTTTAACCTTGTTGTCTTCATCAGTATATCTTGTCTTGTCCACATCAGGTCTGTTTCTAGATTTTCTTTCAGCCTCCTCGAAACAGTCCACCCTCTTTTGCATCAGGTTGACCTTTGCATTGAGATCATTTTGTTTCTCTTCTTCACATGCAAGTCTAGTCTTTAGGTCATTTTTCTCCTTTGTAAGGGCTGACACTTTCATCTCCATCTCTGACTTCAGTTTCAAAAGCTTTTTGCTCTCTTCAATCAGCTTCTCTGTGATTTCCATGACCCTGGCCTGCTCAGCCTTAAACAGCTTGCTCATGTCTTCGCTCTTTTGCTCCTCTTGCTTAATTCTTTCTGCCATGTTCTTCCTCTCATCCACTAATATTACAGTAAATGACTTTAGTTTTGTCAAATCATCTTTTAAGCTACATTCTGCCTTTTCAAGCCTCGACTCAGCACATTGAAGCTCTTTAACATGATTTTTAACAGTTTCCAGCTCCTTGGTTAAGTTCTTTGTGAAGTTCTTCTCTCGTTCTAGGCTTACATGGAGTTGTGTACATGCGGATTTGCTCATATTAAAAGTTACCTCAAGTTTCTCCAAGCCTGCCATCCTTTTCTGCAACTTCTCGATTTCAAGTTTCAGTTCGCGACTGTGACTCTCCTCATCTTGAAGCTTCCTCCTCAGCTCCTTGCACTGTGCTTCTGCCTTTGTGATCTCCTCATCTTTTCCCTCCATCTCCAGCACTCGCTTGCGGAGAGTTTCAAGCTCAGCCATAATGCTTGAGTTTCCACATTCTCCCCTGCTGATTTTATCCCTTAACTCCTGCAAATCCTCCTCGGATTTCTGAAGTGCTTTGTTACTTTCCTCCAGCTCCTCAATTTTCAGCGACAGACCGGCCAGTTTTGTGCGTAGCTGTCGGTTTTGGGACTCCTGACTGGAGAGCTTGGCTGTCATGTCCTCATGTTCCTGTAAAAATTTTGCAGCTTTATGCTCTAACTCCACTTCCAACTTCTGAATCTTCTGACTATCGTCTTTGTACTTGCTGGTGACAATTTCCAGATTTTGATCCCTCTCTTGTAACATTTTGCTGAGGTCTGTGATCTTTTGGCTTTGCTGGTCAATCTGGTCGATGTGAAGCTGTCTCTCATCTACCAGCATCAGAGCGAAGGACTTCAGTTTCACCAGCTCTTCTCTTACTTTTTCTAGCCGCCTGCTGTGATCCTTGTCTTTACGAGTTTGGTATGCCTTCTCCTGCTCCAACAGTTTCTTTAGCCTGCGCAAAACAGAATAAAGAAAATAGAAATCAATTTATACTGATAAATTGCAAGAGAAACGACGCATTCGTTAACTTTGAAAAGAAGAACATTGTTTGGTTTTTCTCACAATATTTGCTTCTAATATTTCAGTTGTTCACCTGATAAAGGGGAAGCCACATATGTTAGTCCTGTAAAAACCCGAACAGATGCCTAAATAACATCACTGCATAGGATGCAAAGCAGAGTAGCAAAAAAAGGGGGGGGGGAAGTATGACAGCAGAGAACAAAGAGAGGGTTAGAGCCCTCATGTGACTATCTTTGACAACAGATTAATGCGTTTCACATGTTTACATGATCGCAGCACTGTAAGACTGTACAAAGTAACATGCCATGAAACATTTCTAAATCCCTGTTACTATTATACGTGCCTTGAAGTCAGGAGCACCTAAAAGCAACCATCCATGAAGGTGGTAAATGTTTACACTGCTTCAGCTCTGCAGGGGACCTTTAAGTCAGCACAATAAAGCCACTACAAGTGCCCCAGACCCCATTAAACATGAGAGAGAAACCCTAATCCGAAAAGTCATTTACCAAACTTACTTGGTGTCAAAGATCACTAGATTCTGAAAACGCCAACCTTTCCCAACTGGTGTGTTTAAAATCCTCAACATCTGTCAGATTCTAAACAGATTTCAAACTCACCCGCTAACCGTGATGTGTTCCATGTGAGTCCATATCTAATGAGTTTTCAGCTGTGTCTGTCGCCGTGAGCCGTTAAGACTTCTGCAGGGTTGAATAAAAGTCCCACGCTCCCTGCAGAATTAGCCATCACATTCCAAACATAACATCGTTGCAAAATGAAAGGTGAATGCTGTGTGCAAAGGCACTGCTCCACTCGCCGGTGATATCATCCTCCCATATAAGGCACAGAATTGTTCTACCCTTGTTTGGGCAGAGGAGGAGGAGACTGATACGGGGGGGCCATTTCTCACAAAGTCTGTCCTCAGTTTTTTTTTTCGCTGTTTGCTTAGAATGAAGTCAGGATGTTTTCTCAGGAAATGGACAGGACAACAATCGGTCAAAGTGCCAAGTGGTCAAAGTACTTAAAAATGGCAAGGATTCACAGTTCACACAGCATACTAACCAGGAGTCTGGCATGACCCAAATATTTCCTTTCTCTGTCATGACTAAACGTTTCCATGGAGACAGGACAACAATGCAAAGGAACAGTTTTGTTTTGTTGAAGGAGCAATGCCAGACTGATTCTCTATCTACTTCAACCCTATTACTCTGAAATACTACTGGCAAAGGTGGCGAGATTGAGAAAAATATACAACACCAGTGTAAAGTCTGATCCAAGTAGCTCACTGCTTGAAGTTCTCAATTTGTTGGAGGTGCACCTAAAGCTAGTCACTGGTCTAAGATAAATATTTATGCAAAATACACACAATTTCTGAAAAGCTATGACTACTATAGTCCAGACGCTTAGACCGTTCGAATACCACAAAGATGATGTAATGCCCAATCTAAGATGAAAATGTACAGTCCGACCTTTCTCTCATCTGAAACATGCTTTAGATGGCCGGACGGTTCTGATTAGTTTACAGCAGTTCTGAAGACAAGCTCGAAACCGTCAGGATGTAGCCAGATAACAGATTTTGAAATCATCCAGTTTGAATTTATGGCCTAAAATAAACAATTACATCAGCTAAAGGAATGTGACCAGGCTAAAATACAAGGCTGATGGGAATTTATTAATGAAGTTCCTTTTAAACACAGCTCTAGGCATAACCTCCATCAGGAAATGATTATGTCATTTTAAAAAGGAGGGGGTTGAAACATTAGAAGTGCATTTGAAGTATAATAGAAGGGTCCTTTATTTGGAAAATGTTGCCGTGTTTAAAGAAAGGGAAAGCTCACCCTGTGTTAAATATGAAATAATCTGATCAGTCTGATGCAGAGGGACAGTGGCAAGTCAGGACTCCCAGTTGGAACTGCCTACACAGTGAGTTTTATTGTTCAGGGTGGGCCTTTCTGCTTAGTGCCCTGCTAACCAATCGCAGGTGCTGAGGGGTCCGTATGACATCACCTGTGATGCATTTCTGAGATGAGCGGATCGGAGAGGAATGTGCTCACACGTTGCTGAAAGATGAGCGCTGAGACGGGGCATGAGGCGATGTGAAAAAGGGGGTCAGAAAGGGCAACTGCAACTGCGCAAACATGACCAGATACTATATGATAGTCAAGTATAACCCTGGTGCAAATGGTTTCATAATTGCACATTTAAAGGCTGATTTGTGCTTATGAACTATATATGCAGAAATGTATTGATGAACCTTTTTTTGGTCTTAGAAACCTTGTTTCTGATGCAATGTACATAGCAAATATGCAAAACTTTATAAATATAGAGTAACGTTGGTCGAATATGTGTTTGGTGTTCAGCTTCAGTATAAGTTCTGTCCCATGTCAGTGAGTATAACCAATTTGACAACCACACCTATGTAGTATGCTGTTTTTCTATTTATGGATCATATGCATAGGGCCCGGGTTCGATTCCCAGCCAATGCCCCAAACTTAGCCAATACCCAAACCCTAGCCACTGGATTCAAGTGCCAGTCCCAAGCCTGGATAAAATTGGAGGTTTGCGTCAGGAAGAGCATCTGGAGTAAAACCTGTGCCAAGTTATTGTGTGGATCAGATGGTCCACTGTGGCAACCCCTCAACGGGAGCAGCCGAAAGACCAACAACAACATTAATAATTATTTGCCTTAATTTTAATAAACCACTACTTTTACATAAATTTTTATATTACGTACAGTATATTAAATTATCGAGTACTGGGAACCATCATGATTTACTTTAAGCATACTGTGAATTTCTTAAATTGACAATCTTACACTGGAAAATGATTTATTGTCCATTCCACGAGAGGCCCTAAAAGGCAGTGAAACATGCTAATGAGTCTACTGTACAGCACATTCTAAGCAATCCCAGTTTCATACATAAATCAGAACGTACTAAATATGCACACAACATTATAGGCTTCTGGCTGAATATTGTAAAAGCCATAAAACCACAGATTACTTGCTCTAAATAAACGCATAATACATTAATGGAGAACTCAACTGAGTGAATATACAGTATATAAGCAAACAGTGTATACGAATTATTATTCCCTCATAATTTATCAGTCAAACTGATTACCACTACACTGTAAACAAAAGCTCTCAGACAGACCAGGGTTAGTAAGTTAAAGTTTTATAGCATGTGAATAGCAGCTACATGTGTTTTGGAGATTTTTTTTTTTCCCCAGTTAGAAGGGTCACCATGTCAACTTTCCATAAACTGCTGTGATTACCCTTGGCGTGAGTTAAGTGCCCCTTTAATGTGAGCAACAAGCATTTTATAACACAGGCATGTGGTAGAAGCTTAATGTGACTTTCTGCCATCGCACATTTCCAAGAAATACCACCACAAATAAATTGGATAATTAGATTAAGCTGTAATAGGAACTCATTTCCAAGCTTCTAAATGAATGAAAGACTGTAACCAGGTTTCTGCAGGACAAAATCTTTAATCTGTTCTCATCTCATCTCCACATGCTTTCATACTGACGGCAATCGAAATCTGCCATTTTTACACCAGAAGAACAAAACACTTTTACATTCATATCCTGAGACATGCAACGAGTTGTCAAAACTCAGAGGAAATTGTGCATGTAATACCCGATGAGATGAGATCAGCGTGTGCATGTGAGCTCCGTCATGCCTTCATGGTGAGCACACAAGGGAGTCTGATAGCAATCGTCTTCTGTATGGGTTTTATCAGATTGGGCCAGAATATCATAAAGCATATGTCCCAACATGTCAGGCCTCGAGAATGCGAACACAGAGGCATGATGCTCAGGTTGCTCAGTTGTGTGTGCTGCTTATCCAAATAGAGTATAAACATAGCTTTGCCACAGTTAATGAGAAACAGCACTTCTCTGGTGTGCTGATGTAGTCCAGTGGTTCTCAAAACTGTGCCTGGAGTTTCCCTGTGCTGCACACTGCAGTGTTCGCCTGTTCTAACACTCATTCACTCGTCTTCTATACTCCTTTATTCTGTATAAAGGCTCACAGGGAGACTACTGCTGGAGACTTGAGAGGTGGCGCACAAGGTGGGGTTCAGCCTGGATGGGGTGCCAATCCACACACACAAACACAAACCCTCGCATGCTCACTCACACCGAATTCGGAAATGCCAAATAGCTTAATCTGCATGTTTTTGGACTGTGGGAGGAAACCGGAGCACCTGGAGGAAACCCACCAAGAAACATGCAGACCCTGAGGCCGGAATCGAATCCAGACCCTGGAGGTGCAAGCCACCCTGCCGCCTTTTTCTACCACATTAATAGCAAATTCAGAACAGCCTGAACAGCTCACTTGGATCAGGTCTCCTGAACCAGGACCGGAACCCACTGAATAGTCAAGAAGCAGCATCTGTGCTTCATTCAAACGTCTGTGTCTGCTAAAGACTAGAACTGCAGTTTAATTACATTTTCTTTTGTATAGTGCTCTTAACAATAGACAGAGGGATTTTTCCCCACAGAAGGTGGGAGGGGGATCCCTGACATGAGGTAGAAACTTTGAGAGGAAACAGACTCAAAAGGGGACTCGTCCTCCCCCCGGGGGACACCACGTTGTGCACGTAGACATCATTACAGCGTTCAGGTGTATTCGAGAAAAGATGACTGGTGCATTAAAAGGATATTCAGTCTGAGCAGATTGTGAACCCTTGAAAGAGCATTTTAACACAAAGTATATTTCAATGAGGTACTATTCCAGCTTCTCATTTGTCTACAAGCTATATGTCTGCATAATTCTTTTTCCTGAATATTTAACCCAATAACCCAATTTCTGTAATCATGAAACATAAAAATATCAAATGCATTGTTACCAAGATTACAATAGAATCTGCTTCATAGACCATACTGTATATACAGTAACATTCATAACATTCATATAACAGCCTTCAATATGAAGTTTCTTCCTCATGCTGTCCCAGGGAGATCTTTATTGCCACTGTCAGCTCAGGCTTGCTTATTATTGTAGATACAGTATATAGATGTATACATATTAATTGATGACTAAAACCTACATATAACACAGCAGCTACAGTATAGTAGACAAAGTGACACAATTAAGCATGTTTATTTATCATAATGTAAATTACCATATAGTAATATATATGTAAGGCAATACGATTTAAGTTTGTCTATTTAAATACATATGTACTTTAGGAGGTGACTGAGCCTCTTCTTTCCTAATCAGTATAAGAGCTCCCTAATGTTCGTGAGTACTCTAGCACTGCGTTTGCATTTCTAACCATCTGTCAAATGGTATTGAATGTGTATGCTGCCTCCCTTTTGGCCAAAACATGGTACTGGTGCTAAAATTGTCTACAAAAGTGAATTTAAAGGATCATATAACAACATTTTACAGTATACATAATGCTTCTTATCTCCTGATCCATGCTTTGTCGTTTGTAATTATGCATAAACGTTTATATTTTAATCAGATAAAAAGACAGTGTATTTGCTAAATACAGTTTTAAGCCCTTTGAAACTTTTTAAAAAGACAAATCTTTCAATGATCTTAACTGTTATTTAGATTTTACATGAAAAGACAAACGTGAAAAAGCGTATTATTCTAAAATGCAAAACTGTTAAGATATTGCAACATGAATTTGACACGTTTACGGACCAATTTTAAAAAAAATAAAGTTTTTAACAAAAAAACTATTTAAGCAACAATTTTTACAGGTCTTATGCTTCTACTGTAGAACACCCATTTTAGTATCAATACTCATGAAGAAATATGAATAATTACCTTTTGATATTATTATAGTTTGAAGCGGGACAGTATAATGCTGAAAGAATTTCCATTTTTGGGTCACATATAAGATCATCTCCAAAACTACATTTTCAGGTAAGCAAGATTGGTCACTTCCATGTTATATAAAATTCAGAAGAAGCTTCTTTGCCACAAAAATGTCTTGTATTATATGTTAAGCATAAAAAATTATATCAGCACCTGTGCGGTGTTTAGGCTGTTTCTGAGCTGGGCACATTTCACTTACTGTACATGTTCAGCTGGGTAGAATTATTTTTCAAAGCAGTGAGTGTAGTCATTATTGAAAAATATTGTTCGCACTCTTCAGCCTCGTGTACACAATGTACTATACTGTAATAATGTACGACATCACTATAAATGCATATTAGGAAACGTAATAATTGGCTTCAGACCACTATGACATCTAATATACAAACTAATATATAGTTTCAGAGTTCAGATCTGCCATTGGGGTCACTTGTTGATTCGGACTAATTCTCTCCCTTGCGAGTGTTGACTTCTACATGACTAATCGGCAGTAATTTAGGGGAACTCACTCTTCATGTCTGTGGCTAAAAAGACAGGCCATTTGGTTCATTCTGTGCTCTTCTCCTTCATGTGCTGCTGTGTGGCAGTCTTTGTGTGATTACACTAAATCTGAACCAGACATGTTTATGGAGACAGTGTGTGGTGTATATTCTAGCTCGATGATTCATTTCTGACCTGGGAAAGTTAACTGTAACATACAGCACAGTGCTGGAGTAAACTGCAGCTTTCCAAGGATTGCTAAAACTTTAGGCTGACTCCATAAGAACTTCACAACACATTACAGTATATGCGTAAGCATACGCTATATTCAAACTTTAAAAATAAAAAATAAAAAATAAAAAAACTGACCATACAGTAAATTTTTCATATTTGTAATATGACCTGTGATAATTTTATGAAGTAAAGCAACTTATTTTACTGTGAGAGAAAATAAAGACCTCATAAATGACTCATATGCAGTAAATAATGTACAAACATCTGCATCGCCTGAAACTAGATTCTCTTATAACATTAGGTCATTTTAAATATTGGCAACATATTCTTATAATAATGCATGACAATTTATTTAAAACTTGTTTCGGTAATACCAATATGACATCATTTTTCATAAAGTAAATGCATGTGTTTTGATGTTAGTGAAATAAGGACATCGTAGCACACACACACACACACACACATCTATCCGTGAGCATTTAGAATTATTAGGCTCTTTTTCCATCGTGTTAATGCATGGAGATTATGTATTAATGTTCAAAACTTTAGGAGAGCTGGCGTGAGTGGGTCATTATAAACTTGTAAGCTTTCTGATTTGGATATGATCCTTTATAAGTGTTATGAATGAAGGAAAAAAATCTGTCAGTGTAGTAGTTGTCCTTTTTTTTTTTTCTTGAAGCAGATAAATGCTGCAACATTTGCTGCAATATTTCTTTCAATATGTAAGGGGTTTTCAAGTCAAACCAGGACTTTTGATTGTGCAAAAGAAGAGAAAACACTTATGAGGTATGTAAAACCTACTTTTATTTTTCTATATAATCCCCTGCTACACTAATGCACTTATCCTATTAAGGTAGAAGGTACTGGGTTTTCCCATGGATGGTACTGAGCCATGATCGGACTGCCTGCTTCATGTCAGAAACGCTGGCCTCCCAGGAACTCCTTTAATGACCCAAACATGTTTAAATTGTGCGAGTGGTGTTTGTGAATGATTGCGTGTGCAGTTCCAACAGACAGATGTATCTCTACTACAATTTGACCTCAAGTTATCTGCCGATTTTCAACGACCAGGTGTTTCATTTGTTGAATGTTAATTTATTCCATGAACAACTGCAGTGGTTTCTGAGCCACCTCGACTGGGATCGTCATTCACTTCTTTAACTTTTGTAAAACGTTTCGCCATTAAAATGTTTTAATGCAGCTAAGACTCTCATCACTGTACTGTGCTCCAAGTTTATTCCTGTAAAAAGTGTCCTGTTTTACGACTTCGTTCATGAGAAATTTCATCACAAGCCCCAATTTCTCTGCAATAATACCCAGTCTTCAATTTCAGCGCCTTCAAACAGTTTGTAAGATTTCTGGATGGAAAAATGTTGAAAAAAAAATAGAAGCTGGTGAGGGAATGATTCTTTATAGCTGCTGTAAAGACATAAGCGATACTATAAAACTTGTTACCAAACTGATGTTGTATAAGTGTAGTAAACATCTTGCACGTCACCAAGTGTCTCACTGTTTACACATTTTCTCCAACATACAGTATATGCAAGACATTTCATAAAATACGCCTCACATCATTCATTCTGGAAATACTGACAAAACCTGTTTATATATTCTCACGCATTTTTGTATAAAAGAAATAATTCAATGCTTATGAGTGTAGAAGAAGACAACCTTGATATAAAGTCTTACATAAATATTTCAGCACAATCACACAATCGAGCTTCGTGTGTAGTGAGTGTAGCTGCATTACCAGAAAATATTGTCTTTTTTTTTTTTTTGACCAATTATTTTTGTTAAGTTTCCATTTGTGTTCTTTCTGTCTCTTCTGTTTGATCTTGATGTTTGATCGTGTTTTATTTGTCATCACTCAACGTCATTGTGCTTGCCCTCAATGTGTTTCCCGAGATTTTAGTAAATGATGTGATATGAAACAAGGCTCCTTTCTCTGTGTGAGAACAATGTGCGATCACACCCACACACACACACACAGTCTCCTCACCTCTCACGCTCATGCTCCAGCAGGTTGGTGAAGTCATCGCTCTTGTTCATGAAGTCGACATGTTTGCGCTTCTCACATTCCAGCTCGTTAACTGTGCGACGGTGGCATTTCTCAGCCAGCAAGAGCTGCTCAAGCATCCTTCTATATGTCTCTCTGTGCTTCTCCTCCAGACGGTCCAGCTTTACATCACAGAGTTCATATTCATATTAGTTCAAAGAGGGGTGGAGAAATTTTCCACACACTAATGTTACCACAAATGTGAAAACCCTATCCGCTGGGCAAATGGATGTGAACGTGAACAAGTGTGACCTGAAGGTGAAGATTCTGACAATTGCAAATCTAAATTGATTATTTTAATCCATCCATCCATCAGGAGAATTTATGAGCATCCAGGTGACTCCTGTTCCAGCAATATTGTTTAAACTGATTTGGAGTAAAAATGTTTTGAGTATACGCCTAAACCATCCGGAAATAGTCAGAATAAGTGGTACAGTTGCTGTTCACGGTGGCCGAAAGTATTAAGACAACATGTGCCATGTATTATAGGCTAGTTCTCCATGTGCACCAGACAGCAGATGTCACTAATTAGTTCTCGCTTATCTGGCTGAAAAGTTGTGCTACCTAGAATCAGCTGGTTTAGTTTACGAATGGAACAAAGATGCGGCAGGACTTTTACTGCCTCGTCCGCACGAGAATGGCTAAATTTAGGGAATTCTCAAGTTCTGTACATGATCTTCAGGAGGCGATCAAGCAGGCATGGATTGAGCGGGTGACACTGAGTACTGCAGGCGTCTCTTTTTGACTCTATGTCCTGCCTGATCCAGCAAGTTTTGAAGAATAAAGGACTTCATACTAAATATTGATTGTTGTACAATAATTTCATTGCATAAATATCTTGATTGTTATTACTTTAAAAATGTAAGATTTAATTATTAAGATTCAATTATTTGTCACATGCACCTTATAGCACGATGAATACCCCAATTACAGTAGGAAACTGTGGTGAGAGTGCCCGGATACAGCACCCAGGAGCAGATAGGGTTAAGATTTCTTGCTCAAGGGCTCCACAGTGGCAGCTTGGCGGTCCTGAGGCTTGAACCCCTAACTTTCCAAACGGCAACTCAGAGCCTTTAATATTTGAACCACTACTGCCCAATTTGGAGTGGCACAATGTGTAGTGGTCAGCACCGTCGCCTTGCACCTCTAGGGTCTGGGTTCGAGTCCTCCCAAAGACCAGCAGATTAGGCTAAATAGCGTTTCCTAATTAGTCTAATTGTGAGCATGTGTATAGACGGTATATAAAGCGGTATAGACGATGAGTGAGTGAGTGGGTGAGTCAGTGAGTGAGAGCGCAATTGAGGAATGTCATTAAGTTCACTTTTGTCTGAATA
The DNA here is from genome assembly GCA_030068275.1 of Clarias platycephalus. Lineage (NCBI taxonomy): Eukaryota > Metazoa > Chordata > Actinopteri > Siluriformes > Clariidae > Clarias > Clarias platycephalus. The sequence goes on along the minus strand of JAQQZT010000020.1, from coordinate 12,494,220 downwards.
CTTTTGGCCATCACTGTATATTACATTATGCTGATTGAGATGCGCTTATCTAATTAGTCTCTAACCTCCATCATGGGGATCTCATAGACGTCATTCTCACATGTCCTGTTACAGGTCAGCATGTTGTCTCTCTGTAGAGCCTGTAGAGGTGTTACAGGGACAGCGGATCCATATTGAGCCTCCAGGGACTCGGGTTGTGTCCTTTCAGTCTTCAGCATGTGAATAATATCCTCACGAGCCTGCACAGACAAATCAGACAAACTGCTGTGAATATGATCGTTGGATAAAGACATTTTAGTAGAGTTTAGGGTATTACAGGGAATCTGTAAAAATCAACTGATCAATCAATCAATCAATCAATCAATCAATCACAGACTCCATCAGTACATATTTATTTTATGAACATTATTCAGTTTATTCCAATAATAATAATTATTGGCATCATAAAGCTATGAAAAAAATTTTTACAAAAAAAAAAAATGCTGCATATGTACAGCACATGCTCATATGTAACAACCTTCAAGATATGCCAAAACCACTTGCTGCAGAAATACCTTCAGTTTATTTGCCATGATTGTGTACGTCTGTGTTAAGGTGTCTGTGTAAAGGTGTTATGGTGCTATAGGGTCTAACAATTCTAACAATTGTTTTGGCACTCATAGAACGAGTGTTTTGTGCACATATGTGTATTTAGAGCTCTTGAAACCTAGGACTTAATCCCGTAATGTTTACTGTAGTATTGGCTGTCTCTTCCTTCTTGGTACAGTACCTTTATTTTTTTCATCTTGTCAGTTGGTGACATTTAGTGTTTTAACACTTAACAGTATAGCAGCTTTACATGGATATGTAGAAATTTAAAAGAAGAAAATAAAATGTATGCATCAGAATGTGTAGCTGTTAATATGACTCATATTTGTTTAACTTTTTTATTGGAATAATCTGATCTAAACATCCAATGAAAATTCCAAAAACATTTCTGGGCCTGTGGTTACTTAACATCTCAGAGTAGGAACTTATTCCTAAGTGGCCAAAAATTCTCAGAGTAAAGCATGTTTGATCCTACTTTTAGGAGTAGGAGTTTTTTTTATTAATAACAGCAAGATGTAGCTTTGCAACAGCGATGATTTGGGTTTTTCAGAGCCAACAACGTCAGAAATCAAAATTTGCACCACAACTCATGTGCAGATTCATCAAAATTACAACACCCACTATAAGATAGTTATAACTTTGAGTTTCTCAGTGTCATAAACAGTGACTTCACACACTTTCCTAGAAGCAGTTCTACTCTCCCCTGAAAGTAAGAGTAGGAAGCTGCATAAATAACTTTTATGTCCTACTCTGAGGTAGGAATATTTTTCATCCTAAATTAAGCACAATAATTAATTGAACACGATTCCAATGAGAGAATAATAAATACAGGCCCTGATTTGTAAAGAGGCAGGATTGTTCATTAATCTGAGAGTGGACGGTTCCAGAGACAAATACGCAGGGGTGTTCAAGACAAACCGGGACTTGAGATGAAATTTCTCATGAATGAAGGCATAAAACCGGTTGACCTTTACAGAAGACTACGATATTAGCCGCAATAAACTACTTGAACATTCAGCTGGTGTACTTTATGGTATCCAAGCACTAGTGAAACCCTGGGAAACCTTGCTTTTTGTAAGTCATCAGTGGTAGACAAGGTTTTTTCATACATTTTTATAGTAATAAAGTCGTACAGAATTCATTGCAATATATAACAGTGTAGTTGCAAAAGTGGCCACAAGAGGGAGCTATAAAGCTTGATTCTGTTTCATGACCATACAGTTGTTTATGCAGCACTTAGTATATCTAAATAGGTCGTATGTAGACACTATACTTACTGTACACGCTAAATAATTTCCTCCCTTAGCACATAGCTTAGTGGCAGTACATACAAAAGGGTTTAAATACATAATACGATTCATGTAAAGTTACCTGCACCTCTCCCTCCATGATGCTGAGCAGGCGAAGCAGCTCCTCTTTAGACAGCTGCATCAGTCCTGCTTTCTTCCTGCAGTTTTCTCCTGCTGGCTTCTGCAATCTCTTCATCGTGGCTCGTACAGGACCATCCTCTACCTTCTCTTCTTTCTCCTTCTCCTCCATGGTGGGGCTATCCTCAATCATATCCTGAATGCTGTGTCCTTCCTTCTTGTCTTTTTGGTAGCCTTTGCTGGGCTGTTTGACTCGAAGGTGTCCGCTGTCAGGATCCTCCATCCCACTGCTCCTGGACCTCATTCTTCATGACATACAGAAACAACAGCCTTGTAGCCCATAGACAGTAATGCACAGTTCATTAAATATTATTTATCCTTAAACATGTATGATGGAGACATACTGTAGATATAAGTAGCTCATTTAATAAGACAAAACAAAAATAAGCCTAAGCAAAAGGACAATTTTCTTTAAACCGAACAAGACACATCAATTTGTCATGAAAAAAGGTCAAAAAGTGTGTTGAGAGAAATCTCTGAAGAAAACATAATGTGAGTTTTTTATTCTGCTAGTCTCTACGGACCTTTTTCATTTCTTGTCTGTTTGCGTTTTGTATTTTTTCAGCAGTCTTTTCTTCCTTTTCCTTTCACCATGTGGTCGAGTCTCTATATTTCTTTGGTTGGATAACACTGTTTTCATGTGGCCGAGTTGTGGTTACTGTTAACCACAATGCGAAAGGTACTGAATGTCTGAATTCTTTTTATACTTCTCACAATCCCTTTTGTTGGTGGTGGTTTTTTTGAGTCTATATAAACATTCCAAGACTTTTCATGTGTTTAAATGTTTCATGATTAAATAAGTAATTATTTGATGAACATTTTAGGTTTTGAGCTTTGTAATTAAAATTTGCTGAAGAATCCAAGAGTCGAAGGTCTGGCAACAAATCTAAAAAGAATTGTACCTCAGAGTTACCCCTAACCTATTAGTGATAGATCTTGAATAAAAATCTTGTTTTTTTTTTTTTTATAATTTTGAAGTTGACAACAACATAGTTCGACCTCCGGTCTACATGGGTAATACCAAAAGTACTTGGGTGGTCCGACTGACATCACCAGGAAATGTAGAGTGTGGATAACTCAACCTCGCTATGAACACAAGAGGCAAGAAGTCATGGCGGTGATTAAGATACACCCACATGCCTCAGCCTCTCTGTAAACACTGATGACATTTAAAATGAAAGATTACTAGCATGAAATGAAAGATGAGTAGCATGACAGTCCAGCCTGATGAGCTCATTTGTTGACATGAGGTAATAAACTGGCACATATCCTAATTCATGTTACTGAAACAAAGATCTTCTATGTTGCTACCAAGGGCTCCGGTGTACCTCCTGTTTTATTTCCTGTTTCCTTCACTATTGTCATGACAACGCTTCCTGATCTGTGTTAGCACTTCTGTCAGTCCATGTAATGTGTATATACATGTTCATGAATATATAAGACAGGCTTTGTCTGTACATTGGCCAGAACTCACTCTTTCGATGATATCATTATACTTCATACATTGGAGCCAAAACCAGTTTTAGGAAACTTTCTGTCTGTCTGTATGTCTGTATGTCTGTTCAGACAGAGTTTGTCACAGCAGCATCACGCAAAACTAACTAGACAGAATTTAATGAAACCTTTTCAGGACTTAGATATCTGCCTGAAGTTTAACCTGAACCATAAGAGAAATCAAAATGTTAAGTAAAAGCAATTTTATGAACAGTTATGTGGTGATCTACTCTTAAATAAGCTACTAATAAGCTGCTTGCTCAATGTAAACAAACACTTGTACCAATAGATATTAATTAGAAAAGCTAAACTGATTATTTTTTACTGGGATTAGTTCATATTTTCACCGCCGAAATATCAGTGCAGAAGTGAATTTTTACGCGCTGGAGTCCGTTTTAAGACAAAACTTCATCCTTATTCCACGAAAGAAGTACAACTTAGCGCAAGCAAGGCGTAAGATACTCGACCTTACAAAAAAAAAATTCTATGAATATGTTAGACAGACAGTTCTGCCGTACAGAGAGACAGGCAGACATGTACGAGGACTTTAACCTGAAATAATAACATCACTGATTACATTAAAGCTGATCGGATTTTTAGCTTTAACCTTTCTAACTATTTCTACAAACTCTTTTCCCATCAATGACACATATTTATGCTAGTAATATTAATAAAAAATATATAATTGCACAATTTTCCTCAAGAAGTGTCAAGACATATTTTGTGTTCAGCATTTCCTCAGCTTTCTAAGGTTAGCACTGAAGCTACAAGAATGTTGCTAGCAAAAGGACCCTAAACCTTTGCTGTGAATGTCAGCTCTCAAATGACAAAAAAAAACTTTTGTGTGCTAGTGTGGTTTAGTGATTTTCTACTATCTGTAAAAATATCCAAAAATATTGTTTACCATGTAGTTAAATGCTGTATCCTTACAGGGCAGCCATTTTGGGCAGCCATGTTGTTTTGTTTGTTTGTTTTGTCTTTTTTGCAAAGCGCTAGAATTTTAGTTTAGTCATCGTAAAGTTTAAATCTCTGTAGTAGAAAGCTGGAACTTATGATACACAAAACAATTTATCAACAAAGCAAATAGATTTTGGCATGAATATAAAAAATAAAAATAAAAAAAACTGTTGTAGAATAGACATACATTACTTACTGTATTACATACATACAGTACATTAGCTTCCAGGCAAAAAATAATAAATGTCCTGGCTGAGTAAAAACATTTGATAAATTTGACATTTTCACCAAAACTACTGCTTACACCCCATATTTCTAGATCTATTAATCCTTGCATGTTACATACAGCAAATATGAATATTTCGCTTCTGCTAGTTTATAGTCCAGGTGTATCTAATCATTTTAGATTTCTATCTTTTACAAAAACAAAAAAAAGTGTGCCTGGGTTTTGACCCCGTTTATGATTCATTTCATGTTTTTGGACCTGCACCAAATATATCCCACTGACTCTGTTTTCCATTCGTTACGTCTTACTTCTTTATCACCCAAGGGTACTTTTCTACAGAAAAAAAAGTAAATGAACTCACAGCCTTGTCTCATCAAACTCATTTGGCTTTTACATGCTGAATCCAGGTACATAAGTTTAGGACAAAACAAAGCCCAAAGCGAAGGTTCATGCACTGACCCTGCATCTCATTTGTTTTTGCAGTAACCCTACATTAGCCCTGTTCCCAGACACTGTGATTTGTGAGGGGGATTTCCCTCTGAGAGAGAGAGCGAGAGAGAGCAAAAGAGAAGTGAGAGAGAGAGAGAGAGAGAGAGAGGCGAAACCCCTCCCGATGTGAAACAGAGCTTTATGTAATCCCCAATAAGATCAAGAATGACGTAAGGATTTTTGATTAACAGCATATTCACTGCGCCTCACGGATGATGTCATATATGACCCTTGACCCTGATCTCATAGCCTCTAAACTCCAGAAATTTGCTCTGGGTGAGACATGCTCCCACGCAATCTGTCTCTAGGCCTGATGCGACGAGGTAGTGAAGAATTGAGCTTATGTTCACGCAGGGACCCTGAGCAACATTCAGTGGGATGGGGAGTGATTTTTATACCAGCTGGACTTCGACATTAACAGCATTCATATTAATTCCCAATTAAAACAAGATGCTTGAAAAATTCCAGCGAGGCTATGCATTATTTTTTTTTCTGTCCTATTATCCAGAGATCTGCAGTCTACTTTTTAATGATTACCAGATATTTTTTTTTTTGCTTTTTTTTTTTTTTTTTTTACAAATATAAACACAATGATGTATCCTTATACCACATACATTATAAATGAGCTCAAACAAATTGCATGTTATAGTCTGTAACTGCATGTGACCTCACAGTAATCATGAACAATGCGGTCACATGAAAATTAATTATTTATTTTAATACATTTCATACAAATAAAATTTCCTATCTGCCAATATGTTCATGTGATAATGAAATAAACATGTGGGGTTAAAAAAAAAAACACATGCAGCTCATATGAAAAAGTTACTATGAAAAAAAGTGTGACAAAGTTGAAATAACAACTCTTACATAATTTTTTTTACATACAATATTTTGTATCTGGACGTCTAAAGGTTTAAAATAAAAGTCAGGAAAATTATTCAGGGTGATTCATTCAAATGAGGCCCCGAATTTTCTGTTATAACACTGGCTAGTGTTACAAAACAATGTACAATGCTCCTCAGTATATGGAGCTTCGGACATGCCAGGATGCCCCTGAGTCAGACGCCTCAGAGAGAGAGAGGCGCCACATCCATCACGTCCTTCAACACTGTACCCCTTTACTCAGTCATTCTCATCAGGATGGTGGTGTACAGTAATGAGCAGCACGTCTTTATTGTGCAACCCTACTGGGTCACTATTTCATTTAAACGATGTCAGAGTGAACTTAGAAAGAAATATTGTGTTCCTGACTGTGAAGATTTGAAGGAAAACATGCAATGTGAAATCGCTGTTATTCATCCCGATATCCTTGCCGATATGTGTAGGAACATGGAGCGCCACGTCGAAATGTGTTTGCCAGAAAACAGAGATGACTTCCAGCATTACATGTAATACAAACGATTACACATACATCAAGGTATGTTGCTTCCGATTGCTTCATCATAGTGATAGTTATTACAGAATATTCAGGGCCTCTTTCAAGTGAATCACCCGGTACAAAGCCTCTTTGGAAAATGCTGGTAAAGTAAATACAGTAGCTATAGCTTAAATGGCCTAATATCAGAAATATCAAAACAAAGAGTTATTCCCTATTATTTTCTAATATCAATATTTAGGTCCACTAATTTGGTTGTGATATAAACCCCAAACTAGTAATACATTATTAGTAACGGTTGCATTGATAAATTTTCTGTACGAGCACTTGACAAAAATTTGTGTGTAGTGGTTGATATGGCTTTTTGATGTTTTTTTTTTTTTTTTTTTCATAAAGAGTAACAGTCACAGGTAAAATTGAAGAACGTCTGATGAGGAAATGACTGTTTATAGCTTCTATAACATAGATTATAATGGAAACTTTCACAACATTAAATGCACCTGTAAATGATTTAAGTAAAAAACATATATATATA
>JAQQZT010000020.1:12452498-12481174 GCA_030068275.1 Clarias platycephalus | reverse complement strand
TCCTGGGATAGGCTCCAGGTCCCCGTGACCCTGAATACAGGATAAAGCGGTATAGAAGATGAGTGAGTGAGAGTGAGGTCCAATAGAACTTTCCATTGGATAATTAGTTAATTTAACCCTAACCGATGTAGTAAGTAGCTTCTCATTTCTTAAACAACCATGTCAGAAAACATGTCCTGTGGTTGTGGCAAAGATGTTACTCTAAGAACTGTCCATCATTATTATTATTAAAACCTGGAAGGATAGTAGTGAACCATCATCTTTGAAATGTGGTCGGAAAACATCATGAATGGGTATGATGGGAGATGACTTAAACCGCTTAGTAAAATCAAATCATAAACAACAACAGTAGAACTCATGGGTATGTTTAATAGTAAAAGTAAGAGCATTTTCTCATGCACAGTGCAAAAAGAACTGAAGGGATCGGGACTAAACAGCTGTGTAGCCTTAAGAAAACCACTTACACAGTGAGGCTAATCGGAAAATACAGTACAGCTTCAATTTCCTAGGGAGCATAAAGACTGTAGATTGTAGACCATTAGAAAAAGGTCAGCCGAATATATTGATTGTCGGGGATTTTTTCCATTTATTATTTTTTTTGTCCCTTATGGCACTGGCAAATTCCAAGATGACAAGGATTCATCTGGCTCCAATTGTGAAACAGTTTTTCAGGAAACACAAGACATCATTTTCACACATGGATTAGCCACCGCAGAGTCCAGACCTCAAGCCCATTGAGAATATTTGTGATGTGCTGGAGAAGGCTTTACGCAGCGATCCAACTCTCTTGTCATCAATACAAGATCTTGGACAGCACTTAATGCGACTCTGGATGGAAAGAAATGTTGTGACATTGCATAAGCTTTTTTAAAAAGATGCCACGGCAAAGCAAAAGGCAGTCCAACAAAATATTAAGAGTGTTAGAGATTTCAAGATTTTTTTGGCCAGGCAGTGTGTGTATATATATGATACATTTAGGAAATCTTGCTCGAGGGATCAACACAAAAGAGCATTCTGTTACAGGAAGATAATCAACCATGCAGCATGATATGAAGCCGAGGGCCTTTACCACTCTGGAATTGATTATTTTCCAAAATCATCATTCCTCAAAATGTTTTATTTATCTTATGATACATCAGCTTGCCTATGCACAGATTGAACAGCTAAATTTATTTTTTAAAATTAAATAAAATAAATAAATAAATAAATAAATATATGTGGTTTTGTCCTTTCACCACATAATGTTGTGAAATATTTGTTTTATTTTCTATATCTTCCTTTTCTTTTACTTAAAGTTATAAAAAAAAAACAATTTAAAGCTTGAGCGATTACTGAGAAACCATGAAGCCCTTCACCCTGAGTCACAAAAACGTCCAGCTTTAACTTCGTCTGCTACAAACTGCTGAAATTGGAGACTCTCTTAAAAAATATGTAAAATAAACATTTCCTCATAGAAAAATCCAGGATACCGATGAAGACACATTAACTGCAGTGTCCACTGTACAACCCTGTGTGTAGGTTGTTAGTATAACATATTAGATGTGTGAATTGAAACAGACGGCTGATTTGCAAACAGAACTCTTGACAGTAAAACCTCTCTTTATTTCTCTATATACAGTAATCTCCTGCTACACTAATGGACTTATCCCAGTCTGAATACCATTGAGGTAGAAAGTTTTCTTAGTATCCTGAAGATATGGTCTGCTTCACATCTGAAACGCTGGCCTCCCAGGAACTCCTTTAATGTCCCAAACATGTAAAAAAAAAAAAAAAAAAAGCCTGTGACAAAAAGGATGTGACAATAACACTTGCTCCAATGTCCAAGTGGCGTTTGTAAATGATTGTGTGCACAATTCCAACGTCTGTTCCCCAAGTTGCCGACATGTTTCCATCAATTTTCAAGGAAAGTTTGTACTACAAACTGAATAAAGTACTGAATTTTGATCAGATTTGTTCTAACACTTTTAAATCATGTTAAGTACTACTCTCTTAATCCACTAGCTTCCCTGAGGACAGGTTTCACACTTCACATTGTGTGTATGAGACACTTTGCGATTTGGGCGGCTATTAATACATAGCACTTCACAGCTGGCACTGGCAGAGTCCAAGTTATAATATCTAGATCATAAATCTAGCTTTAGCCTAATTACTTCCCAGCCATCTGCTCTGTGCTTTCGTCAATGAGCATTTATCTTTAGGATCGGCGTGACGTGAGAGCCATCCATAGATGTCATATGACAAATGGTTTGATGTTTGCCTGTCTGGAATGCTAAGGGAATTCTCAAGTGTCTTTTTCCACCTAATCTCAATCTACTGCATGTGTAGCTATTTTTTAGTATATATATATATATATATATATATATTATCAAGAAGTTAAAATAAATATAAGGACTTGAAACATAAAACAGTTACACTATAATAGTTAAGGTTACAGGATCAGTTGGACTTGAGAGGAAGTTTTCTTATGAAGTTTTATCCAATACAGTAAAAAAGTAATTATGGATCCTTACTCTTTAGGTTTTGTGGTATCCATGTGCAACCAGATCCACACAAATATAGTGCTGACGCATAACCACAAATTCTTTCCTCTTAAAAGTTTTTCTTCATCACAGAAAGGGTGAATTATACAGATTTATAGCTTAATTTAAAAATACCTTTAAATTTCACGAAAGCATTTATTTCGGAAATTCGTAGACGTCAGATTCGGAGTAAACAGGTTTGTCTATTTTTTTTTTTTCAGTACAAGAAAGCAGATTAAACATACTGTATTGTCTGTGTTAATACACGTTCTATAGATGACGTAGATAGAATTCAAGGTAGTTCTCTAACATTAATGCATTCAAATCCTATAAACAACACTAATACTAAATCTAACGCCACATAACTCTAAATGCTAAAACATTTGTCCATTTATGTCTGCAGGTGTCCCACCATAATCACACATCACTGATCCTCACATTTTACACAGTAAATTCGTTATACGGAGCATCTGTGTTGGATCTAATGAGTTTGGAGCGAAAAAAGAACAAACATAACTTCAGTCTGAGAGAAACTTTCTGCCAAAGACTACTTGCTCCGTCCTCCATATGAACGTGACCCTATTACAGGTCACCTACAGTGGATGAAGGGCCGTAACTTCAGAGTGGGTATAAAAATAGAGGTCATAAATGCAGGCCTGAGTTTGGGAAAGGCTCCAGAGTTACTGTACTTCATTACAGACCAAGCAAGAAACATGAATAGTGGTTCATGTTTCGTCTTTAATGGTCTGGAAATGAGTTAAATGTAAAAGGGAGGAGAGTTTTTGGGCCGAGTGAGTGTGATCAATGAGTGGACGGGAGTGATAAGTTTGGAGGTTTATCTCCACAGACAGAGGCATCCGTGTCCAGAAGAGTGACATCACTGGCCAGATGTACTCCTCCAGCAGCCTGGTCTCAAATGCCTTTCTGCTGGGATGGAAATGAGATCACTTCCCTCATAAAGTAAATGCAGTGAGAGAGAGAGAGAGAGAGAGAGAGAGAGAGAGAGAGAGAGAGAGAGAGAGAGCGAGCAGAGAAAGATTGAGCGGAGGAGAGAGAGACAGAGAGAGAGAGAGAACAAATGCTGAATATGTCCAATGTCTCCACCACCTACTGTATGACGGCTTTTCAGAATTATCCTTCACTCCTCAAGGCAGGCTCTCAAGGGTTACATTCACAGTGAATCACTCCAAATATCTTATGAATTATAGAAGCATCTGAAAGAATCTTAAATCAAATAGATATTACAGCATTCCCATGATGCCTTTCTGAAATGTTTCGGAATGTTCGGAAGAATAAGCTGTTTTTAAAAAAAAAAAAAAAAAAAGATGAGGTCGTCGTTACGTCAGATCCTCATTCTGTATCTACGCATGTTTTTTTCTGCATGTGATTGATGAATGATTAGCTTCAGTATGTGTCTGTGTTATGACAACCAGAATATAAAGAAAATTCCATGTTTCGTGGCTGGGATTCTAAGAAACGCAGACTGAATGAAGGTAGCAGACAGACACTGTGTTTTGGGGGATTTAGTTAATTCAAGGCATGAAAAAAATCCATTTAATTTACACTGGATCCATTTCAAAGATTTCTTCTACAAATGCATACTGTAGCTCCTATAGTTTTTATAGCTCCTGCACACATCTGTCACATTCTGTCTAAATCATAGACCAATTTTAGCCCATACTGAGGATAAATGCAATCTAATATTTAACCAAACTAGATACAGTAATAGATAAAAATACAGCTTTTAGTTTTGATCATTTTTACTCACTCACTCACTCACTCACTCATCGTCTATACCGCTTTATCCTGTATAAAGTGTCACAGGGGGCCTTTAGCCTATCCCCCTCGACCCATCTTTCACAGGACACACACTCTTCAGGCAATTTTGGAATACCAGTTAGCCTAATCTGCATGTTTTTGGACTATTGGACGAGAACATGCAGACTCCATATACACAGATCCTGAAGCAGGACTTGAACTCAGACCCTGGAGGTGCAAGACGACAGCGCTAATCACTAAGCCACCCACTGAGTTTGTGATCCGTCAAAATATTTTTACATAATCATCTTGTAGCTTTCATAGAATTCATTTAGGAGAAACCCTAAAGCAATATAACTTTCATCCTGCCGGTTATGTTGCTATGGGCCAGGCAGTAACTTCGCTGTTGTTTCTCTCCCTCGGTGACATAGTCGAGCTGAATTAGGCTGCTGATCTCATGGGCTGAGCCGCTTATCATTTAGCTCTCAGCTGTGACGCCGGTTCTGGCCACCGTTTCAAAGAAAACATAGTGTTAGCTATTCTTGAGGGTGAGAGAAGCAATTAAGATACCTTTGGAAAAAATACAACAAGCAACATGCCTTTGTCATTTAGTCTACGGACAGATGTCAGGTGTTGAAATTTCATTATATGAGCAGAAAAAGTATACACAATGAAACAGAAAAGTTACTGACCATCCCAGATAAACTATATTTATCTGATGTTTAAATGAAAGAGCAGTGGCGGCTCAGGCGGTTGAGGCTCTGGGTTGCTCACTGGAGGGTCAGGGGTTCAAGTCAACAAGAAATAGAGAGTGGATAGTGCGGAAATTTGAGAATCTTATGTTGTTCAGTATGTTTATATTTTTAGCAGAAATGTGAGGATTTCAAGGTCCACCAGGAAGATGGTTGCTATTGTAAATCCTGAGCATATAGCTTGCTGTCAGCCAAGTGAAAAACACACCAGCTCAAATCACCTTTCTATGAACTGGGAAAGTGCCATGAATACTGAAGCTTAACATGATGGAATGCTGTTATTTAATGCTACGCAAATCATATTGTACTGTTTCAGTCAAGTGGCCTTAGCATGGAATTTTTCAATAAAGAATCAAAGACCAGACATTATCTACTATTAACTCATTATGTTATTAAGAGCTAAAGGAAAGGTTCAGAATAAAATAAACCTGGCACAATTTAAACCAAATATTGTCAATCAGCTAAAACAAGACTTGCCGAATTTAGAGACTTTTCAAGGTCAAAAGTCAAAGTGGCTTTTATTGTCATACACAGTAAGTACAGTACATACTGTAGTGAAACGAAACGATATAGAACCACATAAAACAACACTGAACTACATGAGACTAATTAACTAATTAATTAGGCTAAAGAACCCTAAACTACATAAAGTACGTAAGTGCAAGTGTGTGCAAACAGAACAAGACAATACATAAAATAATGTGCAAGAAAACATTTCAGACAAGACTTTAGTACTTAGTAACCTAGTAATCCAATGACGGAAACTTCAAAGCACTTTTGTAAGTCGCTCTGGATAAGAGCGTCTGCCAAATGCCTGAATGTAAATGTAATTGTACTGGAAACATGACAAAAAAATTTACTGTAAAGTAAAAGTGTTTTTAACGTGTTTTCAATAGTAACAAGTAAACGCACATGATTTATTTAGAAATTTTAACGCATTACTTTTTAATTTTTTCCCCTTAATTAATCAAATGACCAAGTTTGACCCTAATGGTTTCCATAATCGCAGTGCGGTTCCCCGGCTGTGTGTGATAATGGCACATTTAACATGGATAATAAGATGACTGAGGAAACACCACAACAGCATTCAGGTGTGCTGAACAGCAAGTTTAATTATAAAAAGCTTTTAGATGGACGTTTGGGTAAAATCAAAGTTGTCTGTGTGAGCTATTTTCAATGTGCGTAATCTATGGAAATGGTGGCTCAGGTGGCTAAGGCTAAAAGTTATTGGTTTTTGGATTTGAGGATCTGTGTTCGAACCCTGTCATTGGTGGGTTGCCACACCTCATACTCCCCAGCCACTGCATGCTGTGACGGCCCGATTCGAGAGATCTTAATTTAACATTTGTTAAATGTTAATGTTCAAGGTATTAGAAAACTGCATAATCTTTTCTTTAACCAGTTTGTCATGCGCTTCTTTATTTCAACATTGCAAGTTTATAATGCAAGTAAATCTGAGTATTTTTAAATAGTGATTAATTATGATTAATCACAGACTAAGTCTAGAACTACTTTAAAATTGAAAATTTATTGACAGCACTTTAAGCTAAATTAAAGTTTTAGACAAAATTGTAAAAGATAATAATAATAAAAATAAAAACCTAGCCAACTGGGTCTGTATTTTTCAAGTCTACAATACAGTAATGTTAAAAAAATACAAATTTCCTCAATATTATACCATTAAAAATTCCAGCTTTACAAAGATTTCCTCCCTGACAAAATGACTGTCCAATATGGCTGCCCCCATAACATTAGCGTTTTGATGAATATATATACTGTAAGTATTACATTTTACACAATGGACAGCTTATGATGATAGTTCAGTAAAAACTATTCTAAATTAATATTTATTCATAATATTTTTTACTAAACTATCCCCCTAAGACGTCCACTCATTGTTACTGTTTCTGGATATTAATGTATTTGGATCCTAACAGATTTAAAAGTTTCAGCATCCTTCAGGAGATTGGGAGATTGTTTACTGCGGTGTCTAATTCTGACTTATGACAGTGTCCCTGTATCATTTCTTTGTCAAGGAAAGCTCTCCTGGGTGCAATGCTGAGCTTTCCACTACTATGAGATGCAATCCATAAAAACAATGTACAGTATCGAAGCGTTTTCCAAGAGACTTTGTGGAACTCGGAATTGCAGCCGGAGACCTTTGAGTGATTGCTTTTCCTCAAATGTGGGACTCTGAGAGTAACTCACATGAGTACAGCAATGAGTCAATGCACACATGTTACAGTTTTGGTGATTATCATTCCCAAAGACATAAATCAATAATGAACAAGAGAAAGGAAGAGGACTGAAAGGCTAAATCTGTGAACACATATCAAGGACATGTGTATCCCATTGGATTTGGGAGAGTTGCTATTGCAAAATGGAAATGTTCAGTGATCATCTCTTCCACAAGCTCTTGTCTAGTTTTATAAACTCACATGACAAATCCTTATACCATTGCTGGATATGACACATGGCAAAAACAAGCTGAGAAACAAGAGCAGCTTCTTACCTTTCAACAATGGTCCCAAAGTATAAGTGCTTACAGAAAGCAAAAGAAATCCTAGAGAAATCCCCAGTCCTTCGTCTAACCTCTGCTTCAGTTGGACAGCCCAGAAGGAGACACCATGAGAAAGAGAACTCTTTCCAACCCACTTTCCTTCCTCTAACTCCCTGTCTGTGTTTTGTCCTCTCTCGAACTCTGTGAGCCAGCAGAGATACTCTGACATGCTTAGAAGGAGAAGAGGGAGAAGAGAGAGAGAGAGAGAGAAAAAGAGACCAATCAGAAAAAAGAGGTGGTCAGATCTTCTCTATGACTCCTAGCCCTTAAAAATTCAAACTTTGAGCTCCAAGTAAGCAAGGTCAGAGTGAGGCAAGAAGAGCGTCTACCACTCCTCCTTTTTGTTCCACCGAGTGAAATTAAAGTGTTGTATAGAGTGTACCGACCAGAACTGTGTCTATATTTATCCCGTGCCCTCACTCACTCACTCATTGCTGTTAGCAGCTGAGCAGATTGTGGCCGAGGTTTCCAGGCCCAGCTGACAGCTGAGCTCTTAGACTCCCCCATAAACACAGAGATCATTCCAGCAAAGCCATATTACACAGAATGAAATGGACCTGGTGTACACTGGAGCAAGTTTATACCAAGCACAGGGCACAATGTTCACATTGAATATGTAGTGTCAAGCTTTATGTATCATGTTAAAGACATACATGTTCAACACAAGTTCACACTCTAACCTGCCTTGTGTCAAATGAATAAAACTATATTTTACATTAAATATACATAATGAAAATCTACCTACAACCTATCTATCTACAACTTCACAACATCCTAGTGAACACTGAAATAGCAAAACAAAACAAAAAAAAAGCGCTGTGCAAGAAAATGGTTTTTAAAAAAGCTATATACTGTGTACATATAAAACAAAAACAAAATGTGAATACATTATTGTATACATTATATTGTATACATTATTTAAAATATATATTTTTAAAATAATTTTTAAAATAAATGAATAAATAAATATAAATAAAATATAAAATATATATATATTTTTTTATTTTTATTTTTTTTAGTTATTTTTATAAAGTGAAATGAAACAACGTTCCTCCAGGACCAAGGTGCTACACATTGTATTAAATGTGTGGTTTAATACAATTAAATTAACAATATAAATTAATAAAACTAACTAGCTAACTAAGAAACCTAATTAGCAGATTGACATTTTTAAATTAACAGAAAACCTATACAAAAGTGATAATAGAAAGTGCCCCTGCAAATGTGCAAATAAAAAATATAAATAAACACTTCAGGAACATAAAATAGTATGATGTACATTATACTAATATAATATTAATAATATCATAATATAATATACGTATATCAATATAAAATGTATAACCATAAATTTAGTATAGATAGATAGATAGATAGATAGATAGATAGATAGATAGATAGATAGACAAACACACACAAAGGCTGTTTATTAATAAGCAAATTATAATAATTATAATTTAAATGTGTTTAAATGTGTGCCCTACAATAGATTAGCACCCTGTCCGGTGTGTACCCCACCTCGTGCCCTAAGTCTCCTGGTATAGGCTCCAGGCCCCCCGTGACCCTGCATACAGGACAAAGCGTTATAGACAATGAGTGACTGAGTGAGGTATAAAACGTAAGTCAGACTGTCATATTGATAGACGGGTTTGTTATTGATATTCATCACAAAAAGGAAGGGATTATACTGTAATTTAACTGCAACCTTCATCACATTAACCAGGTGGAAACAGAAAAGTCCTAAATCATACTTTATTTATTGATATTCTATCATATCATTCACCAGGGAAATTTCCCTTGCCACATTCATCTCTGGCTTCCTCATTATACGTGGACGTAAAAGGGATTTCTGTACAGCTGCTTTGTGACAAAGCCCATTGGTATAAGTGCTATTATAAATCAAATTGAATTTAAATGAAATTATACTCACAAGATTCTCAGGGCCTTTGGAGGAAAAACAGCCCCACAACATCACTGATCATTTATGACAGGTAACACTGGGGATTTGTTTCTTTTCTGCATAACCCTCAATATTTTTGCACAAAAAGGATCAATCCCACAGGACCGTAACCGCACCAGATCACCTGTCAACCAAATAGTGCACCAGATATTCATATCATTATTTGCATCAAATTACAATTTTAGTTCCATATAAGTCTTCAGTCTGAATACTTGACATGACTATACTGTCACTACAAACAAACAAAGTTTACAGTATCTTATACATTTTTTTCTCCACTAATGAAACCGCTGCTATGACATCATCCATTGTCCTGCACGGAGCTAGTCAAAGAGCCATATGCAATGCTGCTAGCAACTTTTACAAGACTCTCACTGAAGTGTGACTCATCTGGCAACAGATCTTAAAACATTCACACTGAGGCCCCTCAAGTTACCTCCCCTGAGGTCCCTGAATGTGTGTTTGCATACACGGCCTGTCAATAAGGTGCCAGAGTCAGACATTAAAGAGGTTTAAAAAAAAAAAAAAAAAAACAGTTGGGATTGATTCTGATTGCCCTTGAACCTCAGGAGCCTAGGCAAACAGAGCATTCCAGAGCAGATAGGTAGTGTAGTGTCAAGAATTTTACTTTGAATGCCACTCATTCTTTAAGTAGTGGTAATAAAGATCATTGGGATCAAGAAGATTTCAAAGACCTAGCTAGACAGACTGACTTTTTTTTTTTTATCAGGGAGGAAGTTAAAACTTCTTACATAAAGTAATGAAAGGGTTGGGTTTTTTTTTGGATTTTTTCCCGATTTTCTCCCTAATTTAGTTGTGTTCAATTCCTCCCTGTCACTAGGGGGCTCCCACATTAAGGCTACTACTACCACTCAGCCGGGAGGGCCAAAGACTATCACATGTTTCCTCCGAACCATGTGATGCCAGCCGACCGCATATTTTCGAACTGCTCGCTCACGCACCATTGGGGGCGACGTAACACACTCGGAGGACAGCGTTATCCGCTCACAGACGCCCCTGATTGGCTGTAGAGCCGTGATTAATGTGGGAGCACGAAGTACCTCTCATCCCGCCCCTCTGAGAGAGCGCGGCCAATCAGCTCTCTCTAGAACTCCGGCTGTGAAAGGTTACAGCATCACCCGGGAACCGAACCAGCGATCTCCGGGTGATAGAGAGAGCGCTTTACCACTGCGCCACTCGGAGGCCCGTAATGAATGGGTTTTAATGTCGCTTCTAGTTTGTGCGCATGAAATTTACATGTTCTGCCCATTCTTGCGCCCTGCGATTGATTGGCACCTTGTCCAGAATGTACCCCGTCTCGTGCCGAGGATAGGCTTCAGGCCCCCCGCAACCCTGAATACAGGATAAAGCGGTATAGACGATGAGTGAGTGAGAGTGAGTGTCCATGCTTGGTGGGATTCCTCTGGGTACTTTGGTTTCCTTCGACAGTCCAAAGACTCTTTGATGCCTGTACAAACTCTTTGATGTTCCACAAGCATAAGTACCTGTCAATTTTTTGACAGTTCTGTCCAGCAGTCGATTTAAGACGCGCCCAAAGTACGACGTATGCACAGTACGCTGTCAAAACTTCTGGTTTGTAATCCGGCACATAAACTGCTCATAACTTCACTACTACTCAACATTTTTATTTCATTCATGGCGCAGGATTAACTTCAGGCAAACACCAAAGAACTGACAAAGGTTCATGCTTTCATGCAGATACAGAAATTTTTCTGAGATTGGTTTCTGATCATGCAATGTATGAAACGTAAAGATATCATTGAAAGACAGACTTCTGACCAATGTACAGACACAACCTTTCTTTTATTAATGTAGATAACAATACATTCTGCTTTGAGCGTTGTATTTGCCAAGATCTTTTGTATTTAAGAAAAACATGAAATGAACTGATGTATAATTGTTGCTGGACCAACTGCAGCTCCAAGAATTACTGCTGTTCCTGAATCCACCAAAGCTTCACCCCGATCTTTACATCACTGCCAATCTCTATCATCTCACGAAATCTGTTCCTCATTAACCAACGTAAGACTTTCGATATATCCTACAGTACGTCACTCCACAAACTCTTTATGATGTTTTCCTCACCACCAGCTGGTATAAATAGGCAAGCATGGCTAATCCCCCGGTTTCCTCCAACACCCCCTCCCTATTTGTTTAAGCAAAAACTCTACAACAGATGATTTGTTGTTAAAAAATGTCTCAAAGCAGAATGTTTTTCTTTTTTTACAACAGTATAATATGTAGATTTGTAGAATAATATGATGTTCGTCTGATTGATATTTCTCATCCCTTTGCCACTTGTGTGCATGTGAAATACAGTCAGAGGTGTAATAAACACAAATGAGGAGGATTATTCAATCTATCATACATCCCCCCCCCCCAAAAAAAAAATGCTATTAGAGGATAAACTAAAAGTTCACTACCTTGCCAAAAGTTTGTAGACATCTGACACACATGTGTGCTTTATGAGCATCCCATTCCAGATTTCGTTCCCCATTGCTGTTATAACAACTTCTACTTCCTTTGCTAGATTTTGGAGCATGACTTTTGGGATTTGTGTTCATTCATCCATGAGAGCATTAGTAAGGTCAGGCACTGATGTCGGATCAGGAGGCCTGAGGTGCTCTCGGCATTCCTATTCATTCCAAAAGTGTTCAGTGGGGTTGAGGTCAGGACTCTGCACAGGTTTGTTGAGTTCTTCTGTTCCAACCCTGGCAACCATGTCTTCATGGAGCTCAGCGTTGCTATAATGGAGCAGGTTTGGTATTTTTAGTTCCAAAGTTCTTAGTGAAATGATATAGTAATCCTACAGCATTTACTGTATAGACATATATCAGAATGTGTTCGCTTCCGACATCGTATCATCGGTTTGGGGAAGGTATCATATACAGTATGGGTAAGATGGTCATGTATCCACAAACATTTGGTTACTTAGCACACACTGTTTAATCAGTGACAGATGACAGAACTGCAGAAACCTTTTTTCTTTTCTTTTTTTGTCATGTTTGTCTGTGTTGAACTCTAACTGGTTTAGATTATATTTTTTACCTACCGATTTATTTTTTTTATTAAGGATCTTCCAATTTTTTCAGTCTGTCCATGACGATATGTGGAACAATAGAGTTACTGTCAGAGAAAGCTTCATACTTCAACATTATGAAGGATGTTTTAAAATATTGCATTGCTCTTATATTGCTTAATAAGGACAACAATAAAGCCGTTTTATAGCATTTTTCAAATTATCTTGGTATTTTAAATACCACAGAGAAATGAGAAAAATGTGACCAAACAACATATTGTTTTATTGGAAATGAGATTTCCAATAAAACAATAGCTAACCAAAAATTACTTAAGATACAATAATGACTTTGGCACATAAAAAAAAATGCTGCAACTAGAAGAAAGTGCATCTGGGCCATTTTGCAATGGATTTTTTTTTTTTGTTGGTTACAAAGATGAAGATATTATGTTACCCTTTTGTCCATAGAACTATGTGACACTTTTTATTTTTGCAATAAGTATAAACTATCATGAAGACTAAATTTTCAAGCTCAGTTCTGGTACTAAGACAGACTTGGATCTGTTTTCTTGTTTTCATGTTTCTTATCAGTGCATTACTTATTTATTTTTTTATATATATACATTTTATGAATGCTTGCCATTGTCCTGATGCTGAAATTACAGTTATGGATTTCATCTCTGCATCACTTAAACATGGTAATTCATACTGTATGTGCCACCTTGACTTTGAATGCACTTGAATGTCATGAATTTGCGAGTACATCGGTGATTATGTTCAGTGTTAATACATTTCTGTCATATTCATGGGCTGCAGTGGCCATTAGGGTGGCCTGATGACCTCAGCTTTAGACATACTCTCCGTAAATGATCAGGCTCACTTCAGGGAAATATCCTGAGCTGTAATGACTCAGGGGATTATATTACAAGCCTGTCTGCTTGTGTGTGTTTTTTTCTTCTTCAGAAAGGCATTTCAGCCAAAGTGCAAACCCATAAATTGAACGCATTTAATACGCTAACACTGTAAAACATGAGTTTTGGCTCAAGCAATCATTAAAGACTTGGGCCATGGGCCTGGAGTACAGAAAAGAAAAGCTGATACATAGTACTGTGGGAGATGTGTCATAGGGTATCTCAAATAGATTAACAATTATAGAGAATGTATAAGAATGCATATACTGTACTGTAAGAGCAGGGGACAGGCTTACCAGCGGAGGCTGTAGATGGTTATATAAAGATGGTTGCTCTTATAACAGCAATTTAAAAAAAAAAAAAAAAAGGAAGAAAAAGAAAGAAAGAAAGAAAGAAAGAAAGAAGGAAAGAAAGAAAGAAGGAAAGAAAGAAAGAAAACTTTACAATGCTTGAAAGTGTGTATGTGGTCTAAGAAGAAAGAAAAAAGAGAGAAAGAAAGAAAGAAGAAAGAAAGAAAGAAAGAAAGAAAGAAAGAAAGAAAGAAAGAAAGAAAAAGGCTTTCCACTAATTCCGCACCTACATGTCTAAATCGTGTAGACTGTCTAACTAATGCTCTGACAGTAAACAGAGATGTGACTCGATGTTAGAGGTGTGTTTGGATTTTTCATCCTAGATTTGTAAATTTAACGCTATAACACGTGCCATGGTGGTTTAGCAGTTAGCACTGTCAACTCGCCCCTGTAGAGTTGGGATTCGAATTTCATCTCTGGTCTGAGTCTGTGACGTTTGCATGTTCTCTCTGTGCTTGGTGAGGTTCCTCCAGGTACACCGACTTCCTCCCACAGCCCAAAGACAAGCGATGTAGGCTGACTGGCATTTGATTGGGTGTGTGAGTAATCGGCACCACACCTATTCACAGTGTACCACGCCTTGTGCCCGAGTTCCCATGGATAGGCTCCCTGTGATCCTACATGGGATAAGGAGTGTAGATAATGCGTGGATGGATGCATATGTGCTACTAATAGAAATGATTAATGAATATCTTTTGATGACATTTGAATTTGAATTTGTTTGATTGGTGTATTTGAATTTTATACTGTTATACTGTAAGTTACAAGACACACACACAAAACTGTTCATCTTATTATCAACCCAAAACCAATTATTACACAAGTGTTCAGCATGGCTATGCAGAATGCTTTTTTGCAAAAAGAAATAAAGAGTGGTGTGTTTTGTCGTGAGAACTCGGCAACAGTGGCTTGACATCGTGTCACACACCCAAACACAACCATCCTACAGGCAAAACAATCATGACATGCACAAGGCATGATAACATTCCACAACACGTTGCTGATAGACACGAACCACACTGTGTGTGTGTGTGTGTGTGTGTGTGTGTGAATGTGTGGGCGCAGACATTCCAGGAATCCCAGTATATCATTATAACTCTCATTTAATTACATTGGGCTGAAAGTATGTACATGTAAATGAGTGTAAGTTGCAGAACAGAGCTCATATTCAGAAAACCTTCTGAGAAACACAGAGACTCGATTCACACGCAGCTGATGGAAACCGCATAGTGTAACATGTGATTGTGCGTAAGCATGATGGAAAACAATGTTATCAGCTGATTGGCTAATAAACATCTATTATATCAGAGAGGCAGTTCTATTATATTAGTCTATGTAAAGCAAATAAATAAATAAATAAATAAAATTACTATTGTTGTGGTTATGTATATATCTAATGTATATATCCTCTTTAAAGAACACACAATGCTGTTTGACTTTGTGCTTTTAAATATGAATAAAAATGTAAGCATAAAGAATCTTAACTCTTCTCTGTATTCATGTTCTTTCTATGTTTTGTGGATTTCCAAGTGTGTAAGTGTGTATTGCATTATCACCATCCAGGGTCTCCCCTGTCTTGGGCCTTAAGGCTTCAGGATCCCTGCAACTCTATACAGGGTATATACATCTATCCATCCATCAATCTAGGAAACTCTGTAGTCCAAGTAGGAGGAGGCCAATGGTGACCATTGTATTTATTCCCATTTTTACAACCATAGTAGGACGACCAGTCAACATTCACACACATTTGTGAACGCCATTTAGCCTAAACTGCATGTCTTTAAACTGTTGGAGGAAACCAGAGTACCTAGAGGAAACCCACCAAGTACGGGGAGAGCATGCAAACTCCATGCACACAGACACGAACCCGGACCCTGGAGGTGCAAGGCGACAGTGCTAACCACTGTGCCACTATTTCACTGTGCCGCACATGGGATGGAAGATAAAAGAATGAAATAAAAGAAATATTTTTACCACCAATTACTAACATCATTTGCATTACTTTTTGCCAAATTACTCCATTAATACATTGTTGGTAAGAAGGACTTTACTATATACTGTATATACTATATACTATATATACTGTTGTTTATGCTTTTTTTCAAACATGACAATTTCAGTTACTGCCAAAAAAAATACTAATTTTTATAAATTCATTATAAAAACTTTTAAATGTTCTAGAATTCTGTAAGATGTTCAACCCTGTAACCCTTTATCAGCAAAAATGTCTGTATCTGCTCACTAGATGGAGCCAGTGTAATCACTTTAAATAAACTTTTTTTTTTTTTTTTTTCAAAATGTACATATCTATATATTGATTTGCATGTTTTTGTCTTTGAGTGGGTGTGGGAGTGGATGGTGGTGGAGGGGGATGGTGGGGGCTCATACCCTTTTAAGTTTTCTACTATTTGTTATGTTTCACATTCATCTTAAATTATAGTCAAATCTTTTTTTCCTCACCGTTCCACACACAATATTCCAGAATGACAAAGTAAAAACAGGCGTTTATAGTTTTTGTTATTAAAATGTAATGCATATTCTCTGACATTCTCCAGCACTCTCAGTAAAACCTTCCAGGTGTTTTACTGATACAACTGCACAAATCTGTATCTAACACTAGCAAAGAGTTTTACACCAAATACTGATCGTGTTTATTTTATTAATCATTAGTTTTATATATATATATATATATATATATATATTTTTTTTTTTTTTTTTTTTTTAAATGTAAAACTATTTTTAAAGGCATCTTTGCTGATGTTTGTTTGTTTTTGTTTATTTTTTGTATGTGCCCAAGACTTTTGCAAAGAACTGTAAGTAAAACATCTGGTAAGAGCATGTTGGAGAACATCAGTTCTTCTGTCACACTTGATCCTTTCTATTTTCATGCAAAACTCAGGAACCTTTTTTGTTTCTTTCTGAAAACTGGTCTGTCATGTAATATTCTGCTTTCTTTACACACGTGCATTCTTAAGTTCTTTTATTTCTTTATTATTTTTTATGACTGGAAATGATTCTTTAGAACAATACTGGTTCATTTAGAGTTACCAGCCACAGAAATCACCAATTAACAGCACCTCAGATTAGAGCTGTCATGAAGGCTTATTATGAAGTAGCAGACACATCTCAATATTAACTGTTCAAATAAGATTGTTGCATATCTTCTATGCTTTTAGCATTATTTTACAGAAAAATGAGAAAAAAAAAGACCATGAAATTAGAAGGTGTGTCCAAACTTGTGACTGGTAGTAATTATCTCCTTTGAACAGTTGAAGTTGAGACAAGTTTGGGTCTTGTCTTCCTGGGATGGTCTTCATGAGGGCCGGTTTTGTCATGGTGCTTGATGGGTTTTGCAAATGCACTTGACAATGCTGTTCTTGCAGGAACTGTTTCAGTATTGGTATATTGTTCTATATGCTACTGGGCCAATTAGACTAATCTGCATGCCTTTTTCACTGTGGGAGGAAACTGAGGTCCCTGGAGGAAACCCACCAAGCACAGGGTGACCATGCAAACTCCACATACACAGACCTTAAAGTGAGACTCGAACCCTTGACCTTGGAGGTGTGAAGCTAACCACTACACCTATAGTGTACCCTTTAGTTATTATTAGAGTTGTGAATGTCATATAAGCATCATGTAAGGACCTGCTTTTATGCAACCAGAATTGATGACTCATGGTGCCAATTGTACCATTCAGCCCAGCACTGTAAATTAAATAAACAAGTTAGATACGGTGCCATGTGTTTGAGATAACTACAGTAGTGTGCGGCAACACAAGATACGTTTGGAGTGACTACCTCAGAGTAAGGTAATCAATCATCAGCTGCTGATATTTTGGATAAAGGGACAAGATGTACTCAAAACATTTGCCAAATATTTGTTTGCACGTGAACTACTGTATAGTTTTTAATCCTGAGTGACCAACATTAAATGCAGAGAAACTTTGTGATACTCTAACTTGTATCTAAGTGTTCATATAGCCTTGTTCAAATCCGATTTTTCCCTTATCCAGATTGGAATCACATTGCTTTCATGTAGTCTGAACAGTACAAACCATATTTAATCTGTTTTTTTTTTTTAATCCAATTTGAACCACATCCAGAAATGGTTGAAATCAGGTTCAAACTGTATTCCTAAAGATTTGTCACAGTCTGGAAGCTCTGTCTACTCAAATCGGATTTGAAATGTCCATTACGCCACTCGCAACATGTCTTTAAAGTCCACATGATCACACGGTATGGGACATGCATCAATGCTAAAAAAAAATCGGAGGAAGAAAAAGGAAGAATTGGAGAACAATAATCCCTGAATAGAGTACAAAGTCGATTTGACCTGATACGGAAACAGAACGATGTTTGAGGAAGTATCTTGCTACATGCAAGAAAGGGGGATTCATAGGAACATTTGTAGACGGACAGTTGTAGTTAGTCTTTCAGCTGCTCCCATCGAGGAGTTGCCACAGCCAGACCATCCGATCCACACGGGTTTTACTTCAGATTCCTTTCCTGACACAACCCTCCCATTTTATCAAAGGCTGGACTTGGGTATTGGGTATTGGGCACTGGGTGGGAATTGAATCCTGCATGACAGGTGAGAAACCTACCACTGAGCCACCAACGTCCCACAGAAATAGCTACAGTCTTGTCTTGTCTCCTCGTCTATACCGCTTTATCCTGTATACAGAGTCATGAGGTCATGAAGTCATGATCTGATTGTTGATCTGATGGCTCAAACCAGTCTAGATGATTGTGGACTTCAGAAGGAACCCACTTCCCCACTCACCACCATGAACAGCACTGTGGCAGGAGAGGAGACATACCGGTTCCTGAGCACCATCATCTCTCAGGACCTGAAGTGGGACAATCACATTGACTCTATTGTTAAAAGGCAGAGCAGAGGTTGTATTTCTATCACCGGCTGAGGAAGTTCAACTTGCCCCAGGATCTGCTGACTGTTCTACTCAGGCATCACTGAATCTGTCCTGTGCACTTTAAAAACTGTCTGGTTCATCTCAGCTACTGAATCAGACCTCACTACTCCTCCGTCCACGCTTCAAGAACTGATTTTATGCAAAGTGAAACTCAGAAAATCACTCTGGACCACTTCATATCCAAACCATCTTCTCTTTGAATTTTTGCCATCTTGTCGGCAATACAGTGGACTGAACAGCAGGACAGCCTACCCCAGGCAATCTACCTCATGAACCGTTAAATGTTCTCCCCATTGTGACATTGTATTAAAACAGTGTATTACATTGTTAATATGCGCAATACTGTGCAATAAAAATTATATTTATTTGATAATACTCCACATCTTATTCCATTTCGTTTTTGTTGTTGTTGTACAGTATGTGTTGTTGTCTTCTGTCACCAGAACAAATTCCTTGTATGTGCAAACGTACTTAGCAATAAAGCTGGTTCAAATATGTGTGGACAGTTAGTCTTAAAACGCAGAATTGTGAGTCCTTGTGGTGGATCCCTAACCAGTCTAGTAAGAAATAAAAACAACTCGTTCATCAATGCAAGATCATAGAATAGAGTAAATACTACTGTAATATCAGACACCTGGAGACAGTAGACCATCGATTAAAGGATTACTCTTTAAGTACTGTATGGTCGCCTTGCACCTCCAGGGTCCGGGTTTGATCGGGGGTGCACGGTGTGCATGTTTTTCCCGTGCTTGGTGGGTTTCCTCTGGGTACTCCGGTTTCCTCCTACAAGTTCAGACCAGATTAGGCGTGAGTGTGTACAATGGATTATGTACCCCACTTCGTGCCTTATAAGTCTCCTAGGATAGGCTCCAGGCCCCTCACAACCCTGTATACAGACGGTGAGTGAGTGAGTGAGAGAGAGAGAGAGAGAGAGAGTGAGAGAGCGCGAGCGCGAGCGCGCACACAAACACACTAGCAAAAACCAAAAAGGCGCCACACTTGTGGAACCGCACTACATTTCCCATGAGGCTCGTGTTTAAGCGCTTCCGGGTTTGGATGGCAACATCGCTGTTGTCAGTCAGACAAAAGGCGAGACAGTCCGCCTCTCTGATTGAGCCGGAGCGAGCAGGGCCGGGGCAGGGCTGCAGAAAATAGATATACATGCAGGATCTGCAAATGTGAAAAATAAACTGGATTTACTGGACGTCGTCAGCACTCGGTGAAGTCATTAAATGGTCTGCTGCGCTGGGACGTTTGCAATATCCACACGTAGCCTGAAGGTAAAGCCGTGCACTCTGTATTTTTAAAGGAATTAGCTTTGCCATTAGCAGTTACCTTTTTTCTTTTTCTTAGCGACTCTGTCTGTGTTTTTAGGTTCAGGCCCTGAAGCTCAGTGTGTGTGTGTGTGTGTGTGTGTGTGTGTGAGAGAGAGAGAGAGAGAGAGAGACTCGACATGCATAAGACCTGAATGCATGCACAGATTAAAGAGGTCGATAATAGATTTAGCAAGCTGGTTAAGTTGTGTGTTTGTGTGTGTTAGCAGCCGAGCTAGCAGAGGTAAAACAAAACAAAACAAACAAACAACAAAACAAACGGCGAAAACATCTGATTTCGCAAAGTTGTCCAGTGAGCTTGTGGATGCAGGACATTCGGAGTGAACTTTATGCCTCGGATGCTTTTTATATTTAAACATCGATTAGACTGACATCAGATCAGTGTTGTGCGCGTCCAAGGTTAATAGCGTTATTGTTGTTGGTTGTTTTTTTGAAACTGGAACCATTAAAAATTTTTTTTTTTTTTTTTGCATTATGCTGAGCTAAGCTATCCTTTAAGGGATTTTTTTTTCTTCTATTTTTCTAAAAGGTCACACCGGGAACAATACAGATTTGACATTTAAGTCTGTGATTGTAAAAGAAGATCCAGAAATAATGAAACACAAATGGATGCACTGATGGAGGGATGCGCTGATCTTTTATTTATTTCAGCACACATCCCGAGTTATTTTTGGACCAGAATGGGCGTTTTGCTGCAATCCAGCCTTTGCAGGCCGAGCCCAGACTGCCCCAGGCCTTATATATTTATTTATATGATGACTGTTATAATCTAGGATCTTGTTAGTGTTCATATTGTGGTTTATTTTTTAGCAGTATCACGTGACCTATATCTTTTTTTTGTGTGTGTGTGTGTGTGTGTGTATAGTTGTGTAGTTTGTTTACTGATCACTGTTGGGACGAAGTAAGATTGCTTCAAAGTAATACTTTGTAACTATTTTCAAGGTTGGGTCTTGTTGAGTTTTGTATTTGCATAATCCCACCCATCTTTATAAAGCTCCGCCCCAGGGATACCTTTTAAGGATCTTGTAGTTTTTGTTCTTTTGTTTTATTTTCTCATTTTGGTCCATCCACATATCTCACACTCTCATCTTGGAGATACACCAAAAAGATTTGGCCAAACGTGTTAATTATTGAATTCAGTTGATTCAATCAGGCCCCTTAACCCCAGTAAAGGAAGATATTATTATTATTATTATTATTATTATTAATTCTTCAGCATACCAAGACATCTTGGACCATGTGACCGTGCCCCAGTGTTCAAAGCCAGAACTATAAAGACCTGGTTTGATGAGTTCAGTGTGGAAGAACTTCTTCAACCCTATCGAGCACCGCTGGGATGAACTGGAGCAGAGATTGTGAGCCAGGCCTTTTCCACAAAAACACTCCCAAATCTTGTGTACAGCCTTCCGAGAAGAGTGGAAGCTGTTATAGCTGCAAAAGGGGGGCCAACTCTATATTGAAGTGTATGTATTTGGATACAATGTCATTGCATTACAGGTTTGGCCAAATACTTTTGGCTGTATAGTGTACATCCATCATTTCTGTGGCAGTTACTTGATGCAGATGTCAGGTTGTCAGAATGACGCCCGATTTGCCATTCTACGATGCAATTTGTGAACGGCAATTAGCCTAACCCACGGGCATTGGTGGCTCGTTAAATGGGAGGGCTGTATCAGGAAGGGCATGCGCGGAGCCTTCTGAGTGGCTCAGTGGTAAAGTGCCTGCTCCTATCATCCGGATGATGCTGTAGCCTCTCGCAGCCGAGGGCCTAGATAGGGCAGCTCTCTCAGCAGGATGGGATGGGAGAAACTTGGTGCTCTCACATTAATTACAAGTCTATGGACAATCAGGGGCGTCTATGAGCTCACACAAGCAGATAGGGCTGTCCTCCGGGAGTGTGTTTCGGAGGAACAGGTACTTCGGAGGAACACGTGCTTCCGCCGTCCGGACTGAGTGATCGTAGTAGCCTTAATGTGAAGCGCCCTAGTGACAGGAAGCTATTGGATATGATTAAATTAGGGAGAAAATTAGGGATTTTTTAAAATTAATTAATTTATTTTATTTTGTCACCGAACTGCCTCTTGTAAGGTGTGTTTGTGTGTCTTCTGTCAGTCATTTTACTGTATATATCAGAACCCAAAAAAAGTTCTGAACAAGAAGTCAGTTTTTAAAACTTTCTCAACGCATTTTTTTTTTTTTTTTTTTTTTTCCCCCATATCTTCTAGATTATGTTGTATATACCTTCCAGGTGTACAAATAAGAATAAAAATACATGTTGAATATGCATTACACACACATTGTAATACTGATTGTTATTTATAATCGGTTTAGAAACTTTTTACTGATAGATCGGGACAAATGTCTGATTGCATTTTAAACTCGCTTTATTTCCTTTCAGTCGTTTGCACTTTGGCCTAATGTTATTACAGCTGTAGTTTTTGCTCATACGTGTTGCAGTGAAGCATGTCTCCTAAACGAGTGGAATATTAAAACAGGTTTTTTGTGTGCATGTTTAAATCAAGACTGAAATAATTTCTGTGCATATCCAGCATGGAAATGTACTAAAATGTACGTCTGGGGCGTCTGAGATCAGTCACGATGCTCCCACGCAGTGCCACACATTCAGAGATTGATCTTTAGAGAGCACTTATTTGCATATTGCATCCTGCTGCACTTTTATCCTTTCGACATCTGGGCTGCGATGCTGCATTGCATTTTAATTGGTGAAGAAAACCGTGCAAGCAGTTAAACGTCTTCAAACAGGAATTAGTTTATGGGGAAACGACGAGACCCTTTAGGTTTCATATGAGAATCTCGGTAACAGATGTAGACAGATTAAATGCTTACGCTGGAAAGTGTGGACCAGTAATATTGAGAATGAACTGTGTATTTGCAGAGATCATGATCATCATTCAAGCTCATGTTTGGTGATAATACTAATAATAATTATAATAATAATAATATTAATAATGCAGTAAATGGTTATTTTTAAAATGCAAAAAATGATCAGTTACATATACAGCTCCTAAATCAGTGTTAATTAGTCCTGCTTGCACAAAATGTCTGCACTTTAAACTCTCGCTATGTTGGAGCAGCAGTATAGTTTTGTACCTGCTTTTCCGAGCATAATTGTGTTATTAATTTGCGCAGTGATCTAAAAATTCCTTTCGGAAGTAAAATCTTGGCTGCGGCGTCTTGAAGGATTATAATGCCATAAACGTTCCTGCACAAATCATTTATCATCATAATGGTGGCGAGGCGGAGACATTGTGCTTCTGTTGGTTTTTTCCTATTATTATTATTATTATTCCCCGAAATGAGAGAAAATGGCGTCGACGCATGCAAACTCGTCACGCTTTATGAAAACTTGAGATTAAAGCGGAGTGCCGCATATCTTTCAGAACATGCATAATCAGCATCCGTGTTCGACTCCCTGCTTGTAGGTGTGTTGGATGTTGGAAGAAAGTGACTAAGGGGATTTTTTTTTTTTTTTTTGGTGCAGTGCCTTGCAGCCTTACGCAGCCCGTTCTCTCGCTGCTACCCAGCACCTGCCGCGTCACTGCTGCAGCCTAGCCTTTCCTGTGCTTTATGGCCCTGAGGAAAGTGGCGCAACCTGTGGGGTGACTCTGCTTTTCACGTTCTACACTTCTCTATGCCAGCCTGCCAGTGATAAAATGCCGGAGGGATTGTGTTTATGCTGCGTATAACAGCGGCGTGTCATAAGTCCTGCCTTATGGTGGTCTCTCTCTCACTGCGCTGCGTCACTATCCATGCATCTCTTTGGCACTTGCAGTCATTCTCGTCCCATGACCAGGCCTATTTTAAGAAAAGTGAACAGTCTATGTTTTCAGACTTTTTTCAAATGCGTATTAAATGGATCCAGTTAAGTCTAGCCATCTCTCATGCATTACTGCAGCATTCTCAAATGGAAAAACCGTGCATTTATAGTATACTGTCTTTCTATGTAGTTTAACGGGTTATTAAATAAAATAATAAAACGAGTCCTTTTTTTTATTATTTTTTATAGGGCTAGTGCTTGCAGGGCTCGGTCTGTCTGCTTTATTTTATTTCGTCTTTTTCCTGGTGTGCTTTCAGTAAAGTAGGTTAACGCTTAACCCGTGTACACAGCCGAGCCGATGGAAAATGGAACGGAGAATCTCGTCACAAAACAAACACAGCCGCTTGCTTGTTCTGATGTGATATAATTTCTATAGTAACAACATATGCAGGGATTTGTAGAGCGAAGGCTTCATATTAATCGCTGGAATCGTTGATCGTGTGGCATTCTGTGTCGGGACGTTTTTGGAAGGAGTCTCCAGTGTCAGGGAGAGGTAAAGCTGTGATGTTTCACTGAAACTTTGTTGTATGTAACTACTAGATGTTCCCACGACTTTTGTTCGCGCGGAATTTAATTGCACACTCATGAGCACATATACATTTTCCTTAAGGTTTATTTTATTTGTATTTTTTTATTACGATACAAGTATAAGGGCGTTTCATTTTTTTTAATATATTGTATATTTTGTATTATACAAATATTTAATTCTTTCTTAGTTAAATTTACTTCTATTTTCTTTTTCATATTTATTTCTTAATGATAGTCTTTTATTTTAAGGTCACAGGCGGTCGTCTAAGCGTTTCACTGCATATCGTACTGTGTATATGACAAATAAAATTTTAATCAAAATTACAAAGTAGCATATCCTCTCTTCCCGTCGGCCGATTGCGATTTAGCAAAGCCAATATGTTACCACAAGCTCGGCCAAGTACAACTGCGGAAAAATTTTTCCATTAAAATTTTAAAAAGTATGCTGATTTTCACTTTGCGTCAGGACGGATCACACCTCCGTATTCCTGTAAAAGCTCGTCACTGTACATTTTACTCGGTAATAATATATTTGCAAAACTACTGAAGCAAATCCCAGACATCCATCATGTCGTGGCTAATCGGCTACATGACTGATGTCCTAGTGTATGTTTTGTAGAGTTGGTTAACTCTTAACCCGCGTACAGGGCCTAGCCGAGCCGATGAGAATGGACCTGAGGCTCAAACGCAAATCGGAGAGACTGCTTCGTTCATCTATTAACATAAACCTGATTATTAAGTAACCAGATGACCCGGAGCGCGAACACAGTCTGACCGCTTGATGGTAATCCTGGGGCGGACTAACCGGGTAGCTGGAATGCATGTGATGTTTGTGTGGACTAGCTGCGGAATCATGGGTCATGGGGAAAATCATTACACGGTTTATCCGCCATACGTAGTGGTTCAGCCGCTTTAGATCTCAGGTCGGTGTTTGAATATTTGGCTGCGTATTTATACGAATGGCTTTAAGTGGCTTTTTATTATTACTCGTATTATTAATTATCATTATCGATTAAAGGTGGTGCTTAATTTTCTCTTAAAGCTTCCTTGCCGGGGTTTTGTTAAATACCCACCTGAGTGTAACCTGATGTGGCATCCCGCTGTTGTGACTCATCCGCCTCAGGGTTTCACATGTTGTGATGCTTTTCTGCTCAACACAGTTGTAAAGAGTGATTTTTATTATTATTTTTTTCCCCTATCTGTGGCATTCCTACCAGTCTGATGTCTGTCATCAACAAGGTGATTTCCATCCATAGAACTGCCTCTCACTCTCACTCTCACAGAATGTTCTTGGCACCACCGCTTGTGGAGATCAGCAGTTTCTGAAACACTCAAACCGGCCATCTGGCGCCAACAAACATGCCACTGTCAAAGACAATATCACTTTTTTTTTTGTTTTGTTTTTTGTTTTGTTTTTTCAGTGGATGCCAGCGCTCGTAGGAATTTGCACTTATTACTTTCCGCAAAGTGTCTAGCTGTACCTGTACTAAGGAGGTCATAAACTCTAAGTGACCTCTGCAGGCTATCGCACAAAACCTAAATGCAAGAATAAGCTTTGCTGGTCAAACCAGACAGTAAAACTCGCACAAAGAACAAAGACATCATCACGTCATTTGCTTCGCTCAGTGTTCATAGTACCTTTTTATACTGTATGCATGTATAAAGCTGTAAATTTCATGAGGTATTATTTCTGAATGAATGAGTAAATGAACTAGATTTGCCATTAGCGATGCACTTATTTACATTTTTTTAAACCTCAACTGCTGATATTGTTGGCCAATTTTGATATTCTTTTCCGTTATTCTAGAAACATTTTTATAACTTTTAATGAGAAATCAGTTGTGTGCATTTCTGTTGCGCCGTCACATGTTTTATTGTCAATATTGTAAATATATGAACATTATAATGGCAGCAGCAATTGTCCAAATTATGAATTAAATTATTTTAAACATCAGAATTTTTTTTCTAACCTAAACTAAGACAACTGAAGTTGAAAACATGTGATGGATTTGTTTTGTTTGTTTCGCAATCGTGTAATTTAATTGTTACTATTGTAAATATACAAAAATACACTCAGATCACAAGCTTGACTTTAAAAAGAAAATTTAAGTTTCTACTCATTTTAAGTCATTAGTATTTTCCCCCTATATTAGTTTAACTCTCATTAGGTTCCTTTTAGGAATTATCTTAGGTGGTGACTGAAATGAATTTCTTTTCTGCTTTGATGTTCTACAAGCTTTAACTATAAAATTGGACAAATAGTTTAAAGATTTTCTTTCCCCCCAATAGTCCAGACTAATCAAATTGATAAATAATTAAGGAGTCGTCCAGGATATTTCCAGACCCAAGCTAATTCTTCCTACAGATCAGTTTTACCTTAACACCAAAAAAAAAGTGTAGCTGCTAGGCATGGATCGATTGTGAAATTCTGAGCCAGTACTCATGTTCATAGCTTGGCCGATTGCTGATGCCATTAATCTTTGTAATAATAAAAAAAAATAATAATAATTTAAATGTTTTAAAGTCTTTAAGCCCTTTTCAATGAGCACAAATTCATTCATCTAAGAAACAACCCTTTAATGTAAACCTCAAATACGGATTGTTTTTGTAAAAAAAAAAATAACGGTTTAAACACTTTAAGCTGCTTAAAAAGAAATGTTTCAAAGCTGTAAATATTTTAAAGGTTTTATCCAGAACCAAATGAGGAGCAGACAATTCAACTGTGAGAAATATATATAGAACTTTGATTCGATCAAAGCTTGATTATGGGAGTATAATTTATGGTTCAGCCAGGAAATCATACGTGCGCTTTCTGGATAGTGTACACCATTAAGACATACGACTGGCATTAGGAGCCTACACAACATCACCTCAAAGTCTAAACGTGGAAACTAATGAATCCGTCTTGGAAAATACATGTTTAAAGTTGGCGTTATACAATCAAACTTAAAAGAAATAAGGAAAATCCATCCTATTCAGCAGTTACTTACAGGTCAACAGTCAATAATCTATAAAAAGAAACCAAACTATATCCGTCAACTTGGCTTGGGTATTAAACCCGCTTTTAGAGAACCTAAAAGTTGACATGAACATCTTGGAGCTGATGCATTTTTGCATAATTGCCCCATGGGATCTCAAAAAAGCCTAAAATTGATCTGGATTTAGGGAGGGAAAAAAAAAAAGAATCCAAAACCCATCTGAACGAATATCATCAGCAATTTCTGGACAGAAGAGAAAAATTACCCCAGGAAATGAAGTGGCGGCAGCTTTCGCAACAAATCTACTGCATCAGGGTTTACGCATCCCAGATCAAAGTTCGATTTTTGCTACAGAAGCAAATCCTCTGCTGATGGCAGTGAAGTTCATTGAATCCACATCATGACAGGATTTCCTAATAATAACTGACTCAATGACTCAATCATGTCTTCAATCCAACAATCGTGGAAATCCCAATGATCATTATTAGAATTAACATAATTTTCTGTTGGATGGCTGGTAATGAGCAAGCTGACAAAACGGCCAACATAGCATTATCTAAAAAAAACATTCACATGCTCTAAACCTTTCACAGAGTTGAAACCAATTGTAAATGTATACATAAAAATAACGGCAATTAGAATGGAATCAATGTCTAAATAGCAAACTACATGAAATAAATCCTGATGTTTGAACAAATCATACGTTTCCTTTAATAATTTTAATAATCATTGGGATGAGATGCAGAATAGGACACTCAAAAGTTACACACACATTTTTACTATCAAGAGAAACTTCACTACGGTGTTCGTCCTGTAAAACCCGTCTGTCCATCAAGCATCTTTTATTTGACTGTAATTTTTTTACTTCTATGAGGAACTTTTTTTTTTTTCTGTTGACACTTTTAAAAAGATTTTGAAATGAGTAACTCCGAATCTAATTTTAAAGTTGTTAGAAAAATTATCTTAAACATCTTATCTAGTTCTAATATCGAATAACAGAAACTGACACTCGCCATAAATATAGCAGTAGAAAAAGCCCTAGTGTACAACTCCCTGCTCAATAGGAAGATGTTTGCAATACTTGCATAGCCCAACAAAAAAAACTTTGTGCTACATACACTACCTTCAAAAGTTTTATAACACTTGCAAATTTCTTTGTTTTTGTTTAGTGATTTATTTTCTACATTCTACAACAATACTGGGGATTTCAAAACT
>JAQQZT010000020.1:12379923-12403764 GCA_030068275.1 Clarias platycephalus | reverse complement strand
ATAACTAGAACATACACTTGAGCTGCAGTGGTATAGGACACAGTGCACCTTAATGTACAAGGGAAATGTACTGTAATTCAGGAGTTATTGCCACATCCCCTGTACTGTATAGTCCTGACCTCGCTCCAAGCCATTTCCACACGTTTGGGCCATTAAAGGAGTTCCTGGGAGGCCAGAGTTTCAGACATAGGGCATGCTATCTAATCATGGCCGGGATACTGAGAAAACTTTCTACCTTGTTGATATCCAAGCACTAGTGAAACTCTGGGATTAGAATAGCAGGAGATTATATACGGAAACAAAGGTAGTCTTACTATTCTTCACAGTCAAAAGTCCTGGATTGACTTGAACGCCTCTCGTATAAACATTAAACAAAACATCACCATGGCTGAACATTTTCTTAGCACCATTTGATAAAATTCTACCTTCTAGCCTTTGGCTTTTAAACCTGGAGGTCATGCAAATACAGTAATATATAATGATTTGATAAAGTATAAAGATAAAGGGAAACAAAGCTTATAAGTGTGTTTAACGCTGTTGTGGATGAAATCACTAAATCTCACAGCTCTTGCTTATTGTGAAATCAGATTGTCCTCTAAGGAACATCAGGTTTAATCCTCCACACGTACGCAAGATAGGCAGGTGAGTATGAGAACAATTCGACAAGTCACGTCAGGCTTATACACTACAGGAAGTCACACTGCGTCCTAAACAATATCAGCATGTTTGAGTAATATCACTGAGGTACAGATATAGCCTAAAGTAGATATTTACACAAAATCATTTTAATCACTAACAAATTAGCTATGCATTGCCTATGAAGTACAGTACAATATACTTATCACAAAAAAAAAAAAAAAAAAAAAAAACACTTTGATGTAATCTAACGCATTAGGTCCGCCACGTAAGAACTCAGTTATTTAGTTATACTGTATTTTCAAAAATGTAATCCGTTATTCAGTCAATTTACGTAATCTGTGAGCCAGACAGCAGTCATTCCGTTAGTGTGTGTACATCATCCTACAAGTCCCGCCCCCCGCCCCCGATAAGCTGCCCCCCTCGGTTATTCCTGCTGTTATTAGTTAGCAATTTATGAGCCAAACTTGGAGGTATATACCTTGGAGGTATATACCGAGGTATATACCTTGGAGGTATATAATATTTATTATATGGATAAACTGAAAGTAATATTCTCAATACCAGACTGATTCAGAGAAATAAATTAGAAGAGTTAAAGGCCTTACCTTGGACTGATTCCTGAAGGAAAATAAGAGAGATACCAGATGATCAGAATAAACAAAATATCAAATCACAAAATGACAGAAAAATAGTGCAGTGACAAAACTAAATTCTAATGAATTGTATAGCTACAAGTACAGTATATTGTAGAGCTAAGCATTTACTGAACATGTTTGTTCATGTCAACAATTCCTGTCACTTCAATCACTTCAGCTCCAGTCCATAGCATCAGACAGCTGTCCAAGTCCTTGTCCAGACTGCCAGTCCAAATCCAATTTCGGATTTATACAATTTACACATCTTTTTTTTTTTCCCCTGGCATACGTATAATTTTGTAACTTGATCGACATCCCGAGATGGTTGGAAATTAGATGCGTCTCAGTCTTGATGCTTTACCCGCTCTAAACGGATTTCAAGCTGTCCATCATGTCCCTCTAAACCTGAGGACATGGCTGAAAAAAATGAATGGGAAGACAACGGAAGAAATATAAACCTAATTTTGTAAAAGGTTACGTTTCTGTGCTTTAGGGAGGTCGCAGAGGGCCTTTTTTTCCCGCTCTTGGCACCATCACTGCATACTACATACAGGAAACTACATGCATATTATATGTACGTTAAAGCTGCACCCTTTAATTTTCCATACAGCTGAGCGAAGCTCTTCAGGAAGAGCGTCTGACCTAACCACTGGTGAAACTCTAGTGGTTAAGTCAGATGCTTAACCCAGAGTATGGAAATTGAAAATAATAGTCCCTGGACAGAAGACAAAGTGAAATGTCTGATGCATCAGTACAGGCAAAGCTAGAGGGTATGTACAGAAACAAGGCAATATATTAGAAAATAACTGAGGAATCCGCCTCAAGATTGGAGGTGTTGTGCGTTTTGAGATGCTCACCACGGTTGTAAAGAGGTGTTATTTGAGTCTGAGCGAACATTAACCATTTATGCAGAGGGGTTCGATATCGGTATTGACGGGACGCAATGCAGTGCTGCTAATGCATTTCAAAAACTCATGGATTTTATGATTTAATAATTAACTGAATGCGCTCATGAGGACTCGGAATAGCGTTAAACCTCAAAATCCACTCCACCCTCTTCATTCACAGAGGTTAAATCATGCGTGTTAAATCAGTGAGCCATCATTTGCTTATGCTTATCGCTGTTCTATGATAAGGCCAATACTATGCAAAGTGAGAAAAGCTACAGTGTTGAACTCCCTTCAGTTCCTACAAGTATACGTTCTAACCATCTCCATCTCCTCTCTGCACCTCTTGAGTAACTTGGCACTCAGAAAGCTGGACTTTTTAAAGAACATTCCACAAATAGCTGGCACGTATTCAGTCGTTTTTCGAGCACGAGCCGACAGTCAGAAAGTGGTTATCTGAGCCAGGGAGCACGCTTTAAGAACAATGTTATAACATCTAGCTTTTTCATTTTCACATTACGGATAACAGATTACTGGAAGCAGGCTGGAAAATCTGACATGACTAATATCATATCATCACATGACACACTGACTTATATAAAGGATACCCTGTACCTCCCCTTCAAGCATACTGATGGTACACACCCCTGTTCCTGTTCAAGCTTGTGAGACCTGTTCGGAGTTACACAACATGCAAGTCTATGCAGAGAAGCATTAATTAAAGTATGTAGAAATATATATATTTAAAAAATTGGTTTTTTTAAAAGAGCGTGGCAGAGGGGATGGAAAAAAACTAGTATACAGTTGCTACGGAAAGGAAATTAAACTTATCCGGGTTTTGCAATAAAGAAGACAGACACAGACACAATGCATGCAATAAAACTAGCAAAGACAGGCCCTGAGGTGAAGAGACACGCCCTTTGTAAACAGGAGTAAGAAACCAAGAAAGAAAGAAGGTCAAGCAGTAAGGAACTCTGCAACAACTGATATTTTTTGTCTAATCCCTCCTGGCTTGTTATTATAGTTCAATTAAACTGTACATCGTGATGTGTTTAACACTTTTCTTGGTCACTGCTTGGTGTGTCTTAACTTGGTAGCATAGAGAGAGAGAGAGAGAGAGAGAGAGAGGTAGTCTCATAACGAGTGTGCTGACTGACAGCCGGGGGTCGTATTAGTCTGATGAGTGAGAAATGAACTGCTGCTGATGGATTAAAATTCCAACGACGATCCGATTCGAACAATGCGGCCATTGTAATGACTGATGACGCAGCTGCAGCCTTCACGTATCCAGTACCTAATGTCCTAATATCATAATCCCTTGACAAGGAGCGCAAGGTGAAACGATGGGAATCCGGATACATGATCCAGGATCCGGTGTATGGATGATGCATTTATAGCTACCAGCAATAAGTGATTTAGAATTTTATTATTTTTTAAAAGGGGGGGGGGTGTTAAACTGGAACGGCAGATGGAAGAGTATATTATTTATATGACCACTAAACCTTAAACAAAGCCCATAAATTATGCAAACTACATGAGCAGAAGTTCAGCCACAAATAATCGCAGCCAGACTGATATATTAACAAGATATTAATACTAAGTAAATGACATGTCGGAAGGGGCTTATGTCTACGGCAGCAGTAGATCAGTATTTAAGGTGACTTTGACTTCTGATCAGAAGGTCACAGGTTTGAACCCCAGCACAAACTAAGCTACCAATATTGGTTCCTCGAGCGAGGCCCTTAACTTGTAGATGTATAATAGGATAAATTGCGATGCTGTAAATGCAATATTTTGCAAATATACATAATAGGACAATCAAAGTTTTTTGAGAGATGTTACAGGTTAGAGGTGGCCACACCTTCTCCACTGGTATTGACAATTACACTGACCACACTGTCACCTTCACTGTGATGGGCCGAACACCCATAAACTGGATAAACTATTCTATATGTGGTGAAACAATTCGCTTAAATGCAATATTCCTCGTAGGATTTCAACGGAAACCGCTAAAACAGCTTCTCGCATGTTCTAGCATCAAATAACAGGTTCTACAAAAGTCGGTGTTGTAAACGGTCCCATGAAACAAGTCTTTTTTTCTCTTCACCACGAGTATCCTTGGTTACACTTGACCTTGCATTGACCTTTAACTAGTTGCTATGACATCTGAGGGCTGAACGCGGTGGAATTTGGGTGAGTTTGAGGAGGAGAAACAGCAAATACCAGACAGCAAGGAGTCAACACGCATAACTACATAATGAGCTAAAATATTCTGGTCGAAATAGCATCTTGTGAGTGGGAACAAAACGTCACTGACACACACACACACACACTATCCTTTCCTTTTGGTTATAAATTAACACTTCTATAAACGAAGAAAGAAAACTAAATACCACTCTGATTGGTCTGATAAATGACTTATGAACCTGCATCACATGCATTACACAAAAGAAGCATAATATGTTTTTTTCATATATACATACATACATATATGTACAATCAAAATGAAACGTTGAGTCGTGATTGTGCCGCACACACACACACTCTTACCTGCTGTCCCCTTTTCCAAGGTTGCTGCCTGCTGGGTGCAGCACGGTCTGATTTCCCTCCATCTCCACCACGCATTTTGTTTTTAAATCCCTTTCTGTGTTAAAAGCAAAACCCATATGAGGAAAGGGGCAATTATAATAAAGTGCCACATAAATGCGCTATATCTAGGCAATAAAATAGTGTCTTCATTCTATAGTTCAAGTTATTTTATGTTCAATAGTGCATACGTGTAGAGCCGTGCATAGGCGGACGCCTCAAAACCTCAATAATCTGAAGCAACGTTGTAAAGGAGAATGAACCAAGAGGATGTAAGAGGCTGATACAGGAAACGACTATTTCAAGTTATTGCTGCAAAAGGTAGATTTACAAGCTGTTGACCCTTGGGGGTACTTAGTATTGAACACTTTTTCTTTTAGACTTCATGTTTGTTAAATAAATAATGGCACTATGAAAAAGGTTCTACGTCTGAGGTTATAGTATTGTGCTTAATACTAAGACCCGGTATATCAGTTTTGATCATGGACAGGATCATAATGCCCACGGGGACCAAGTACTAGCCCGTCTGGTCCAATCCCACAGAAAAGCCAATGCAGCACAAATCGTCATCGAAATGCCATGCACTAGAACATCCAGTACACCAAAGATCCCAAGGCCTGACCCCACCCTCCAATCTTACCCCATTCCTAATCTGATCAATCAGCCATGGGATGAGCCGGACAAACAAGTCTGATCCACAGAGGCCACACCCCACAACCCTACTGCCAATGTCCGGATTCCAGACACCACAGCACACCCTGCGGAGCCACGTCCCAAGGGGCCAGAGCTACCCCAATGGCATGAGTGAAACCCAATGCCCAAGTGGCTTTAATGTTACAGCTGCATATAGTGGGATTCTATGATGGAGGCACTGCATGATCAAAATTTAAAACCATATTATTTTGTGCGGTTCCTTCAAGGTTTTTCCCCAAAGGAAAGTTTTAACAATAGGGACTTTGTGCCTGCCAGGTTTTGCTTAGCTTTCGGTTACGTGATAAGCTGTTCACTTTTGGACAAACAGAGAGAACCACTGTTTACAGTGATAACAGAAGTTAACTTGTTGTGTGGACGTTCTAGATCATTAAATGTAACTATAAACAGATTAAACTATGATATTTTGTCCATAAAAAAAAGTACATTTGAATCATCTTTTAATCATTCAGGGACTTATCAACAACAACAACAACAACAACAACAAAAAAAGACGGTGAGTAATAACTGATCCACCCCAATAGGAAATTGCAAGAAAAACACCATCACTATTAACACTATGATGGGCCCTTGACTTCCTGAGCTCAAAATGGTTAATAAATGGTTCATACTGAGAACGTTTCAGAAGAAAATGATTATGCTAATGTATAAGCATCAGCTGGACCCAAATGATTTCTTTCAGGATATTCACACAGCTACAGTATAAACACTCGACATTGCTTCACCTCTCCTGTTGAGCGGTCGGACCCGAACAGCCACCGTCACGTTGGACTCGCACGCAGGGGGGCTCTCCATGGTCCCAGGTCACAGCCTCATGAACAAGAGACGGTATGGATGCAGTGTGTCAAGGGGGGGACGCCCTTTAAAACGTCTGTGTGGGGTTTGGTTTTCAATCTAAAGCTATAGAAAAAGACAAGATGTTAAATAAATCTCTAGATATCCATTTAGACCCAGCTGAACACTGCAAGTTGTAATTCAACACTGCCCAACTCCCAGTGTGTCATGATATTTAAAGAAAGCGAAACGGAGTTCTTAATATAACTGATATTTTTGCATCGTCACCAGGCATGTTGACTGAACAGTGTTATAACCTGCAGAGTTTATTTAGCAACCCCAGGATTAAATGAACATGGTGTGTTAGCACATGGCGTGTACTGATATTTACACAATTTTATTGTCAATTTTAGTAGAAATAACACCTGCAGTGTTGCGGTTCCCTCTTCAGTATACACAAGTCAGTCCAACGCTGCACTGGTTAATTACAAACTAAACGAGTTAATTAAACATCAAGGGTTTAACTAACAAGGGTTAGTTAAACAGGTAATGGGCTAATTAAACAGGGCATGAGTTAACCAGGGCATTCATTTTACACTACGGGTTAATCCAACATTGCATGGTTTAGGTAAACAGGGCATGGGTTAGTAAAGGTGGGCATGGGTAATGTCTTATTTTAACACTATAATTTAATATTGGTTAATCCAGAATTATGAATGGACCATGTTTATTTACCACTGCATGAGTTAATTCAACACTGTTTGGATTAGTTAAACAAGGCACGGATTAATTTAACACTGTATGGGTTAATTCAATAGTCTACAGCATAATTGTTTGTTTATTATTTCTGTAAAGCTGCTTTGCAACACTGACTTTTGTTAAAAGTGCTACACAAATACAATTGGATTAAACTGGACTGAATTACAAACTGAGCAGATAACGAAGAAACTTACAATACGGATTTGTTTAACCGCATACAGGCTATTTAAAAACCGAATGGGTTAATTTCACCCTCTGTACAGATTGGTTAAGCGGAACGCGGGTCAGCTTAAGACCGTACG
Source organism: Clarias platycephalus (assembly GCA_030068275.1). NCBI lineage: Eukaryota > Metazoa > Chordata > Actinopteri > Siluriformes > Clariidae > Clarias > Clarias platycephalus. The sequence goes on along the minus strand of JAQQZT010000020.1, from coordinate 12,396,471 downwards.
GATTGGTTAAGCGGGACACGGGTCAGTTTAAGACCGTACGCATTGGTTAAGCGGGACACGGGTCAGTTTAAGACCGTACGGATTGGTTAAGCGGGACACGGGTCAGTTTAAGACCGTACGGATTGGTTAAGCGGGACACAGGTTAATTCGACAGGGTACGGGTTAGATTCGACAGTGTTACTGAGAGTTATTTAACACATTAAAGGTCAGACATATTTAACAATGTTTCTATGAAACTCACAGTGTTGAGGTAAATTACACAGCAATTACACAAGTGTTACTTCTATATCATACGTGTTAAATGAAGAAGCAACTCAGGTTAACTCAGGTTTTTAAGAATAACACACACACACACTCTCTCTCTCTCTCTCTCTCACACACACACACACACAAACACTGTAAGGGTTAAAAATGAAGCGCACGAACTTCTTTATATTCAAAATCTAAAATCCAAACCCCTTGTATGGCACACTTCAGCTCTGTGTGTGTGTGTGTGTGTGTGTGAGTCCTGACAGTGTGTTCAGCATGTTTAATGTTGAGTTACCGTGAGGTGGATAAAGTCGCTTGACTTGTTCATGTCGAGTTTCTCATTCCTGCACAGGAGAGTAAAAGCGGATCAAAACAGCCGCAGCGAAGAGGAACCACAGCGCGCGCTCTGCCTTTTATCCAGCCAGGACAAAGAAGATAAAAGTCCACTCTTATCACACTTGCAACAAAAAAGAAACACAATGTAACAGTTGAGAATGTCCACCTGTTTCATTTCCGGTTTGTCGCCATTTTACGTTTTAACCTGGAAAATCCGGAATCCGGCAAACAGGTGCGAGTGTCCCGATCCTCTCCCTGCTCCAGCCCATGCTCACCTCATCTCACCTCACATTCCATATACATGTATAGCTTAAGTATGCCAAATTATACATCACATACCATCCTTTTTTTATATAACGCATGACAATACTTCATTATTTATTTTTTAAATAGAAAATATTTCCCGTTCTTTTAATCACTCTACCGACTTTCATTTTCATTCCTATAAATAAAGTACAAAAAAAAAACAAGGGGGACGTCAGGAACTTGTGCTTATCTTTTTTTGAATGGAAGAAAAACATCCCGTCTGAACCGATAACCCAAATCCCATTAGGCTTTCTAGTAATTCTTTTTATCCAGCTCAAAGTGGGTGGAGAGTTTTTTTCTTTTTCTTCTTTGAAGAAACAGCATTACGCCGATTGGCCAGCAGATGGCGGATTTTTTAAAAATCGGTGCTAATACAAATCCGAGAAGAAGAAGTCAACCTGGCTACAGCATTAGCAGTTTCGGTTTAATCTCGTTAAATAGAGATTTATTCACAATTAAATTCCACGACACAGTTTCAGATATGAAATTGGTGAGTTTATAAATCGAGTATGAATTTGTTTATTTAAAAATATTTCTAATGTGTTTGGTTAAAATACAACAGGTAATGCTAAAACGTGAAGCTAACAAATAAAACGTTGTTATGGCTGAATCTCAAATGTGTGTCCACTAGATTCGGGAAATCATGAGCAATTTAGGATGCAGCCCAAATATCCAGGTTGTTGTACTGTACATGAGATAGCATTTATATATTATTCTGCACATTTTAAATAATTAAGCCCTGGGTTTGTGTTATAGATACAAAAGCCAGATTACTGACTGTTTTTATCATCACTCCACTGACTTCCTTTACAATTGAATTGAATATTCAATTTTATTACTAGTTTATAAATCTCTTAATGGCAAAACACACTTTATTAGGATCATGTAGTTCTCACCTTCTCCATAATTTCATGTATGAAACAGAAAGAGTGGCAAACACAGTATATGGACAAAAGTATTTGGCCAAACCTGCAATGACGCTGTATCCAAATACATATACTTCAATATGGAGTTGGTCCCCCTTTTGCAGCTTCTTGAAAGGCTGTCCACAATATTTGTGTTTCTCTAGGAATTCATGCCCATTCATTCTGTAAAGCATTTATGAGGTCATGCACTGATGTTGGATGAGAAGGTCTTGCTCGCAATCTCCATTCCATTTCATCCTAAAGGTGATCGGTAGTGTTGAGGTCAGGGCTCTGTGTTCGGGCCAGTCAAGTTCTTCCACACCTCAAGTCACCAAACCAGGTCTATATAGTCCTTGCTTTGCGAGCTGAGGCACAGTCATGCTGGAATAGAGAATGGTCTTCCCCAAACTGTTCCCACAAAGTTGGAATCATAGCATTGTCCAAGATGTCTTGGTATGCTGAAGCATTAGGATTGCCCTTCACTGAGGATAGGAGACCTGATTGAAACACCCGAAATCAATTATTAACACTTTGGCCAAGTACGTTTGTCCATATAGTGTATATGCAAACACTGCCATGGCCAAAAAACAAAAAAGTTGCACACATTTAGTATCTTATTGTACCAATTAGGTCTGTGGAATAATTTCAATAATCTTATGCAACGTCACCACATTTACTCCACTTCCATCCAGATTGCATTAATTCCTCTCAAAGATCTTTTATTGATAATGGGAATTGAAAATTCTTCTCCAGTACATCCCAAAGATTCTGAATGGAAGTTAAGGTCTAGACCTCTGGTGGCCAATCCATGTATAAAATCTGAGCCTGATTAATCCTGGCATCATCTTGGAATATGACTATGCGAACAGAGAAGAAAAAATCCAAAAACTTGGTCATTCAGTATATTCAGGTAGTTAGCTGAACTAGTTTTTTGGGGGGCACATAATGTTGTTGAGCCTAGACCTGACCATCAGAAGCAACCCCAGATCATAACATTACCTCTGGAGTCTTGTACATGAGCGCATCACTTCATCCACCTCTCTTCTTACTCTGATGCTCTCATCACTCTGGAACAGGGTAAATCTGGACTCTTTAGACCACATAACCTTTTTCTGATGCTCCACAGTGCATTCTTTATGCTCCCTAGCAAATTGAAGTCTTTTTTCCGATTAGCTTAACTGATAAGTGATTTTATTAAGGCTACGCACATGGTTAGTTCAAGTCCCTTGAGTTTTCTTCGTATTGTGCATGTAAAATGCTTTTACTTTCACTACTCAACTTCCATTACTTCATCTTTTTTTAATTAATGAATTTTTTATTTCTTTTTTAACGGTTTTGATTTTACTAAGCATTTATGTGATCTCTATCACAGTTATTCAGGATGTTTTTCTGACCACATTTATTCCTCGAAAATGAAGGTTCACCCCTATCCTTACAGGTTTTAATAATGTGGTAGTCCTTAACCCAATTTTAGTAGTTTTAGCAATCGCCTAAGTTGTTTTCTTTGTTTGATACATGCGAATAATTTGTTTCTTTTAAAATAGAATAACATCTTTGCCATGACCATAGTACTGTATATGTCTTCTGACATGGCTGTTTAAGAAATAGGAAGCCACCTACTGCATCAGTTAGGGTTAAATAACTTGATCTATATTAATCACAGCAGAAATTATTCAATGGAAGGCTCATAACTATTTCCTTAACTTGACATGAAGCAGCTTTACAGAAATCCAGTTTGTAGATGTAGATTGATCAAAGATAATGTCAAGTCAAAGATGATGGTAGCAAGCAAAACCTGAGTGAGATTTCACGAGGAAGAACATTAAAGTGAACTCTCTCTAAATGTACAAATTATCTTTACTAATATTACTCCTTCTTTTTATTATCCTAGTATTGTTTGTCTGGTCACCCGACATTGCCTTGCAATGTTCTCAAGTTTAAATGCACCACTATCATGCTGGACTGCGGGCTGGACACCACGTCAGCTCTGTATTTCCTCCCACTGCCTCTGGTGCACAGGTCAGTTAAACCACCACTCATTTCTATACTGGATCTTATTTATGTTTGTTTTTCTGCTCTGAAACAGTTTAGGTTGTTGCACAACTGGAGAATAATGGTAGTGGCTGTTCAAACTACAGTTCCTGTAGTTTCTTGCACTGGAAGATTTTACAGTCACAAGGTTATGATAATCATGATAGAGCTGTACTAATCCAGAACCATAGTACCTCAGGATGTTTACAAACCCTGTACCTTATCTATCTGCCTGCTGGATAGATAAGGTACAAGGTTTGTAAACATCCTGAGGTACTATGGTACCTCATGGACCGCATCATAGCCGTGCTGATAACCAGCACATCAGCACTCCCTCTTGTGTGATATTGCGCTGGTTATCAGCACAGCTATGATGCAGTAGTATAACCAGCATGACGTCTAGTGTGATATTGCTTTTATAAAAAAAAGTTCCACCATCACAATTTATTGTGTTAAGTGTACAATCACTTGTTCAACACACCAAGTAGTGCCCTTGATCAGGGGCTGGAAAGTTATTTGGAATTCAGCCTTGTGTATGGAGCTAGTTAGCCTCATAGCCGTAAATAAAACAACACTGTTACAGCAGTATTACTCGGGCGGAAGAGACGATATTTGGGCCGCATAACGGCCTAAATCAAACTTATACGGCGCCTCATATATTTTCTTCATATTGAACCGGAGAAAAAGCCGATGTGTAGTAACATCTGAGAGGAAACAGTGTGGGCACACAATTGCTGGGAAAAATACCACAAAACCTGAAGAGACACATCAAGGCATACCATAATAATCACCCAGTTTTACAGCCTCTCTGTGGTAATCATGTTACCACATGATAGCATAATTATGTTGTGATGTTTTATTTAATTTTTTAGTTAAACCGTTGCCAAACACATTAATCTAATAGGTTAGCAAATTATTGTGATCTTTAGGAGCTACAACAGTCCACGTGTGTAAATTCATGAAAAAATTTAATAAAAGTTTCAAAACACTGTCCATACTGCTCCTATTGTTTTGTAGTTAAATAAATATGGACATGCAGCAGTTATTGTGATGGTTAAAATAAATATAATTATCTGAAAACATCAGATGAAAAGATACATTTTAAAATGTTATGATAATTATTTTGTGAAAAACCTTAAATAATGGTTTTGGCTAGACTAAATTGACTGTAGGGTTAATTAACAATAATCTTACTGCTAAAATGTTCCGTTTTCATTAACTACTAAAACTAGACCAAAATACTTATGGATTCCTCTGACTAAAACTAGAATAAAATGCCCAAACTTTTAGTCGACTAAAACTTGACTAAACAAAAATAGGATAAAATTGACCAAATATTATAAGAAAGATTCAGAGATATTTATCCCGGGACTAAGACTAACATTGAAAATAGCTGACAAAATTAACACTCTATAGAACAGATATATAGTGTTCTTGTATGTGTATACTGTACATTTTAAAATACTAAATGTTTCCAAAAAAACCTGTGAATTAATAGTTTTTAATTGTCATTTTTCCAGTCCAAGACTGTCCAAACTCCCAGGATGGGTCTCCAGTGATGGAACAGTGAACCTTGAGAAAGTGAGAATTTTTGGATAGTTAGTAAATTATTGCTGTAATGTGTATGACATGTAAAAATATTGTTGAATAAAGTCAGTGGATATCTCTCAACATGCTCTGACTGCTATGTGTTGAAGGAGCTGAAAGAGTGCGCCGGTCGTGTATTTGTGGACTCAGAGCCAGAGTTTTGTCTTCCTGAGGTATGTTTTAAGTCGTGATAAAAGTAATAATATTACTCTATAACCAAGCACTATGTATTTAACATCTAAATTCCTTACACGGATATGGAAATGATGTTCGTAAGTTTACCTTTATGTATAATAATTACATTAAACAACACTGAGCATATAATACTGTCCCTGAAAGTAAGTCTGCATATAATGTACTGTTTAGACAGAGTTTGCCAAGTAAGTATTTTTTTGCATTGTCCTTTATTGTAAGCATGTGCAGTAGGGCTGGAGGCTATACAAGTTGTACTCGATCAATAATTATAATAGACGCTTATTTCAAAAATCATGTTTAAAGGCAATACCTGTACTAGGATCTCAGTGACATGTCCCCTAAAAGAAGTTTCTGACCAGTTCTTACATACACTACTGCTCAAAAGTTTGGGATCTCTTTCTAACACCATGGTTGTTCCTGATTTTTAGTTTCTTCTACATTGTAAAGCAATGCTGAAGGCATCCAAAATGTGTAGTAATCTTTTTTGAACAGTTAATGCTGAGATGTATCTGCTAATCATGATCTGTAAAGCCTTCATAACGGCTCTAATCCGAGGTGCTGATTGTTAATTGGTGATTTTTGAGGCTGGTAACTCTAAACGAACTTCTCCTTTGTAGAAGAAGTGTTTTGGTCTTCATGAGAGCTTGATGGATTTTGCAGATGCTCTTGACAATACAGTTCTTGCAATAACTATTCCAGAAAGGCTGACCTCTGTGTCTTAAAATATCTGACTGTTGTTGATGTTGTTACATAATTACCTAATTCAATATGTGTTATTTCATAGTTTTGAAAACCCCAGTATTGTTGTAGAATGTAAATGTGAATTTGCGAGTAATCCCAAATTTTTGAGCAGTAGTGAATATTTTATTGTTCTTCTTTTTAAAGTCTGCTAGTACATGATTTCAGTTTGATTTCAGCATGGGACGAGAGAAAAGTGTGTGTACATTTCTCCATACATTTGAAGATTTTTTTTTTTTTTTTTTTTTTTAGAATGTCAGCATCCATCTACTTTGTTAGGACACCTGTATGTACACCAAATGTGCACAGTTGAAGATTGTGTGAGGGAAAAAGGGACAGGTGACGCTTCTGGATGATTTGGATTTGATGATTTGCCTTTTGGATAAATAATAGCGCCTAATAAAGTAGTCAGTGATCATATTACCTGAGGTTGTTTCTACACGTCTTTTTATAGTAGGGTGCAGGGAGTGTGATATTTGTAGCACAGTCTGTGAAAAATACTCAAATAATTTTTGAAATTTTGAGGTTGAAATCCCAAAGTACATCAGCTATAATAACATTATACTCCAGTCATCAAAAGTCAACAAAAGTCATATTTTGTGTAAGTCACTAACTAATCATTAGAGATTTTTTTTGGGAAAAAATTGTTCCTGGCTGCATTTTGACAATTGTGGCTTCGTAATAGAAAAATATATTTCTAACAATATACAGTATACTGTATATAGCATGACACATAATATTAAAAGGGTCTTTCCAAATGAGGAACCTGAGACTCAAATGATTATTATTTCATATTGAATCTGAGTGGTTGGGTCTTTTTATTTTCCCAGCGAGATCTGCTAGACCTGTCGACTATTGACGTCATCCTGATCTCCAACTACCACTGCATGATGGCTTTGCCTTACATCACCGAGCACACTGGCTTCTCAGGCACCGTCTACGCCACTGAGCCCACTTTCCAGATAGGCAGGTAACCTATGTCTCATGTATTTCCCATTTTCAATGAGCAAATGAATTTGATTGTGTTTTCTGTCCCTCGTTCCCTAACCTGGAAACGCTGGTGTCTCAGTGGACTCGGGCCTTCCAGATGTTTCCTGGACTGAACGATGAAGCAGGATTTCCTGCTTTCTGGTACACTCCGTGTACACAGTTAAGGTTCCCTCTGTTCAACAGTCAGGGTGTATCGAGTGCATTTGTCATCAACATGAGAGAACAAAAGAACAAATATGAAGAAGAAATGGATAATTTGACAAAAAGACACATCTGATATAGTGTGAAAAATTTAGTTTTTAGAAATTAAATGAAATGTGGTGGCAGCACAATGAAGAAAATAATTCAGATTTAGAAGTCAAGAGCTTCAGTTTGAATTTCTATAAAGAATGTCTTATTAATGTTACAGTGTAATTACACTTTGCATCGAGCTCATGCTGAAGTTTCATAATTTGTCATACTGAAAAACCATACTGTAATTGCTTTGCAGTTTTTTCCCCCTTTGGCAAAACTTTAGGCTGCTCATAAACACAGCAAAGACACAATAATTGAAAGTTGTCTAATTCAATACTATTGTCCTGTTTAATTATTTTAAATGGTGCTTTAATACAGTGTTTCTCAAATTTATTCCTGGAGGACGACTGTCCTGCATATTTTAATGTTTTCCCTGCTCTACCATACCCACTTCAATTAAGAAAAGCCTGTTAATTAGTTAAATCAGGCGTGCTGGGAGCTTATAAAGCACTGAAATGTGCAGGGCAGGTGGATTTCCAGGACCACTGCTTTAATACAGTACATTTGTGATCTTTCTTGTTAGACTCCTGATGGAAGAGCTGGTTAATTTCATGGAAAGAGTTCCAAAGGCTCAGACTGCCACCTGCTGGAAGAACAAGGAAATACAAAGGTGAGAAAATAATGAGGTTTTGAAGTATAGTTTTTACCCTGTAAAAATAATCTGAGTAGACTAATAAATTAGTTGTCATTTCAACATTTCTACACCTTTACATGCATGATAATATTATAATTGTGTTGTGCTGTGTGTTTAGGTTGCTGCCTGGGCCTTTGAAGGATGCAGTGGAAGTGTGGTCATGGAAGAAGTGTTACAGCATGCAGGAAGTGAACTCTGCTCTCAGTAAAGTGCAGCTTGTGGGCTACTCGCAGAAAGTGGTATGTCTCTACATCTCACAACCTGCTTACACACACTTTTAACTTAAAGTAAAAGTCTTGGTGAAAGCGATCATATCAGTATATTTTTTACAATACATAGAAAACGTCATAATATTTAATTCTGACAGGATTTTTTTTTTTCAAGGATTATGAAAAGCACCAACACTCAAAGCATACACAATATTTTGTTATTGAGAATAATCAGCTTCAGGGCGGTAACAGGAACACCACTTTCCGTTAGGCTGCATCTCATAACATTTCTCCATTTCCTTATATAATGTGTTAGGTAAAAAAGGCTGTTACTAATATTTCATAACAATAAAATACTGAATTGTATATTTTGTCTCATTTCTCCTTCATCCGTGACTTCAGGAGTTGTTCGGTGCAGTCCAGATCACCCCGCTGAGCTCCGGCTATTCCCTGGGCAGCTCGAACTGGATCATCCAGTCTCACTACGAGAAAGTGTCCTATGTCTCCGGCTCGTCCTTGCTCACCACACACCCCCAGGTCAGCACTTTACTCAGCTCGCACACTCGCTTAGTGAAACGCACGAAACCTTACACTAAGGTTGACCTGTTTTATTAGCATTATTTTCTGCTGATGAAGCGTTCAAAGGCTGGCAGAGACACTCCAGGGTTTGTTCAGACTCATATTGTGTTTTATATGCAGCCGATGGACCAGAGCTCTCTGAAGAACAGTGACGTTTTGATCTTAACCGGCCTGACCCAGATCCCAACGGCCAACCCTGACGGCATGCTGGGAGAATTCTGCAGCAACCTCGGTCAGTTCAACTGAAAGAACTGCTTGTGTACTTTACCGCATAGTGCAGTGTTTGATCATTTTCTAGTCATGTCTGAAAAGTAAATAGAGAGTACTCTTGTGCATTTGGAAATCCCATGTAGCATTTTAATAGATCCAAATAATTAAGGTTAGCTTGTGTCGATATCGTACGTATAATGCACAGTGCTGTGTGGGGAGCATTTCCCACACAGGGATCATGTACAATCTTTCTGTGAGTGTGAAAATTTCCAAGCCACGTTCCTTGTAAATGAATCATGTACCCTGTTCTGCTTTTAATTAATCTCATTCCCATGTGCATTTTTATTTCTTTCATTCTCTCTCTCTCTCTCTCTCTCAGCCATGACAATCCGAGCTGGAGGGAACGTTTTGGTGCCGTGTTACTCCTCTGGTGTGATTTACGACCTGCTGGAGTGCCTCTACCAGTTCATGGATTCTGCTAATCTAGGAAACGCACCCTTTTATTTTATCTCACCTGTGGCCAACAGCTCACTGGAGTTCTCCCAGATATTTTCAGAGTGGTATGCAGTCCCATTATTGTCTTAAGATCATTAGATCCAGAGATGATCTTGTTATAAAGAAAACAAGGAATCCTTAAATTCTGTTAATCGACAAAGAAATAATTTGTGTTAAAACATCTGCTTCTTTAGTGTTACCAAATAATAGCAGGTAAGTGCACCTATATACAAGGGGCGTCAAGTCAAGCAAGGACTTGTGATGAAATTTCTAGTGAACAAAGGGGTAAGACTTCGAGCATAGTATGGTGATGAGACTCTGAGCTGCAATAAAACATTTGAATAGTGCAAACTTTTTAAAGAAAGTCGTATAACCGAGAATGATGGTCCCGGCCAAGGTGGCTCGGCGTTCGCTGCAGTCGTTCCAGTGAACATTCAGCAGCTGATTTTTGAAAATTGAGGGTTGCCAGCTTGCGGAAGAGACGCATCTGTAACCCAATCAAAAGTCCCAGTTTGCCTTGAACATGTATATCTTGCATACAGTGTTTTATAATTATTTGCTGTGAAAAAAAATTTCTTCTTCCTGAGTTCTCAAACAAGAACAGGTGATTCATATAAAGTATATAGTCCCAACCACAGGTTGGTTGGTGTTACTTTGTTACTAAACAGCTTGTTATACTTCACCAGAACTGCTCATGAGACCTGAACTTTAAAAAATCTCAGTGTCTTCATTCATAATACTAGACTTTAGAACAGGACGAGGTCTTGAATAAATAGCAGGACATGGTATGTGGAGGGACACCATTTATTGATTTCCAGTGCATTGAGTGTGATGTGTTTTTGTTACCCTCATCTGACGTAGATTACGCAGCATCGCAGTATCTTTTGGGAAATTTTATTTGAACATATGATTTTGATACTTTTTTGTTGTTGCCTACCATGTGTCCTGAAGTATGGATTAAACATAAAGCGGTCACCCTGTGCTGAAAATACATAATTTTATTTTATAGATCACACTTGTCCGTCAGTCTACATACAGTACTTGTAGAATACATTAAGAATTCCTTCCACGCTCAGACAATGAAGTCATTTCACTATTTATAAACTGCTTGCTTTGGGTAATGCAGTTAGATTCACTTTGACCTCCATCTCCTCTTAAGTGCCTTTTTAAAGCAGGAATATGATTAAATGAACGTATAGGCCTTAAGGACAGTCTCTTTCTTTCTTTAAATCATAATTGATCTGTTTTCTGTTTCTTTATCTCTGTTTTCTTAAGGCTGTGTCATACTAAACAGTCCAAGGCTTACCTCCCTGAACCTCCTTTCCCACATGCTGAGGTAAACCTCCATACTAAAATCTGTAAAGATGCATGTCTACATATATATATTGTGAAGAAGAGAGAAAACTCAGATACTGGAAAAAGATAGATATTTTCCAGTCTTTCATATTGATATAATCATTACTTTAACATTATTATGATTTATGCCACATTTATGAAGTAATTTTTTATTATTATTTTATTCATTTTTCTTCTACACATGCAGCTGATCCAGACCAACAAGCTGAAGCATTACCCGAGCATCCACGGCGAGTTCAGCAGCGACTTCAAACAGCCATGTGTGGTGTTCACGGGGCATCCATCACTGCGGTTCGGGGATGTAGTGCACTTTATGGAGCTGTGGGGCAAATCCAGTCTCAACACCATTATCTTCACAGGTGTGCGCGCACACTAATGCATGTACACATACAGTACACAACACAGATTTCCGTCATCCGTCTTTACAATCTGAATCAAGTGTACTGACTTGCATTTACATTTAACAAGGGACTATAGACAAAAGAATAATGCGTTGAATAAAAATGTGCAGTTTCTTTTTTTTATTTAATTATTATACCTGAGACGGTGACATAGTGTTGCCTTGCACATCCAGAATCAGGGCCTCCACGGTCCCTAGCTTGACTACAGAGGTTCCTGGATGGATGGATGGACGGATGGATGTCTTTTTACCTGCTGGTAGATTATCTTTAGGTTTTGCAACTACATATAGAACAGTTGTGATCCTGTCAAAACAAGAAGCGCATGCGTGATATTCGGTACTCGTTAACCAGGACTTGTTCGTTTTCCAAGTCAAAATTGATTAAAAATCTTTGCTCGTCTTGCGGAACACTCGCAGACCGAGGTTTTACTGTAAACATGTTGGTTTAAAAAAAACAAAGTAATAGTACTAACCACTGTTAATGTCATAACATCATGAAAGACTTGAGTCAACCTCAAATCCATTATAATAAAACCATGCATATTTATATTTGCTTTGTACAATTGACCTACAAGTCTATTTTAAATATGATACCCTAAGGGCCATATCAAATAATGCTTTTTTATTCAAATGACAGCATGCAGTGATTACATGGGGAGCAAAGTCTATTTCAGAACAAGAAAGAGCTTTATTGCCAAGTAAAAGGAATTTGTTTTGATGATAGAGCTTCCATGAGTTAACAACAAATGGAGTAGGATGTTGAGTTTTATTTCTCTGTAATGATCATGCAAACATTTCTTTTCAATAGAGAACACATAAACCATCCCTGCTATTTATATTCTTTCACTGCTGTGATGTTCTGTGTCTGCTAATCCCAGTATCAACTCCTCCTGGAAATCAACTGAAACACACCCAAACCACCAGAAGAAATAACTAAACAAAATATGACAAAGAGTCAGACTTGTATGGAAAAGATTTAAGACTGTTGATCGTTTAATCTGAGCGTGTCGTGCCGTTCCCTACAGAGCCTGATTTCTCCTACCTGGACACTTTGGCTCCATACCAGCCCCTGGCCATGAAGTGTGTGTACTGCCCCATCGACACACGCCTCAACTTCCACCAAGTTTCCAAACTTCTGAAGGAGGTTCAGGTACACACTGTAGTATGCTCGTGTGTGTGTGTGTGATTATGAGAGAGGGTGCACATCACTGTTTAGCAGTTACACCACTGAAAGATTAGAACTGTGGTTCTGTAACAGTGTGTGTATTTTCTTCTTTTGATTTTTTATTTTGTTATGTCTGGCTGTGTGTTGGTGTGCGGATGTATGTTAGCCACTTCACGTGGTGTGTCCAGAGCAGTACACTCAGCCTCCTCTGTCTCAGTCTCACCGGTCTGATCTGATGTTGGAGCTGCAGCCTCCTCCTCTGCCCTACAGCCGGTGCTCCGTTCTCAATCTGCCTTTCCACCGCACGTACGAACGTGTCCAACTTATGCCCGAGGTCAGTGTGTGTATGCGTTAATGTGTATGTGTGTGGTTATTTGAATAAATAAATAAAAAAACTACATAAAAATCTTCAGCGCCTCACATTTTGATAGACTGGTATAACACAACCATGGGAAAGTCCTCAGATTCCTGGTTATTTTAAATACTTCAGTGTTATTAATTATACAGATTATTCTCTAGAACAAATTTTGAAAGCATGGATTGATGAAGGATTATGGAAGCGCATTGTATTCACAAAAGAAAAAAAATCACAGAAATTCTCATAATTATGACTTACTAATTTGTAATTATGACTTAATGTCTCATAATTATGAGATAATGTCTCAGAACTGTGAGATATTCACAGTTATAATTATGGGATCCTGATGTCATAATTATGACTTAATATCTCATAATTATGGGATCCTGGGACCCAATTATGGGATCCTGATCTGACTTAATATCTCATAATTATGAGAAGTCATAATTATGAGATATTAATTCATAATTATGAGATAGTAAGTCATAATTATGAGATCCTGATACTGGTAGATATTAATGTCGTTGAGTAGTTTGGATGATATTATCATTAGTATGTCAACACTGCACAGGTATCTAATGTGCTTAGGACTGTTCAGGAGGAAAGCACATTCTGTCCTTCTCGAAGTGGCTCTTCCTTCAGGAGCAGCTAAACCTGTAACGATGCGGGTCTCACGAGGGGCAGAAATACGCATAAACACTCTGCAATATTCTGAACGGGTAGATCCACAGAAAAGACAGACAAAGTGTGCTGTTCAGAGACAGAGGCAAAGCCCCAGCCTCTGTCTGTCTGAGACGCTGGCGAGAGTGAGAAAGAAAGAGAGCGGCACGCATCAGTCCAGCGTGCGCACTCAGGTTATGTATGAAAGTACAAAAAAGACACAAACTCCTCTCTCTCTTATAAATTCTCGGTAAGGGCGAACACCCCGATAGGATCTAAAGTTTATTTTTAGTTTCCCGGGCACCGTCCGTTCCGCCGTAGATTGCGTATCATAAGCACTCTCACAACAACTCCTACTTCACTGACCCCCTCTAAAGCCCTGCGTTAGGGCTCTTATACACATCGTGGTGCAGCTCTCCACACCGCCCCACGTAACAAACCAATATGGAGCGCTTCATGGATACAAAATCATGCATTTGAAATGCATCCAAAATGGCCTTGTGGTATCTCTGAGAACTATCTGGCACCTGCTTAAAATTCTGGATCCTCGCTTCCAAGCAAAAGGATGCAGTAATTTTCGTTTCCAATGTCATGCGCTAAAATGCCCCCTGCCACAAACTGCCTCCCCTTATCTCATAATTATGAGTTAGTAAGTCATAATTATGAGATCAGGATCTCAAAATTATGAGATATTAAGTCATAATTATGAGATAGTAAGTCATAATTATGACATAATTCCCGTGATTTTTTTTGCGCTTCCGTAGATGATGTTTTCCTCCTAACTTATAATTTCAGTTTGTTTTTTAGTCATCATCATCACAAATATGTTACACGATAGTTTATCTCTTTCAACATACTCAGGCTTATGATAAACACTATCTCGATTTCAGTGTGGAAGTCGAACATGCTGGAACATATGCAGTGTCTAAATCCTCTGTCTTTCTGCTTTCAGCTTGCCAAAGCTCTCATACCCTCCGAGATTAAACCTGGCATCTCTGTGGCAAACGTGTCAGCAGTTCTGCAATCCAAGGACAACAAGCATCTCCTCCAGGTTCGTGCACAACACTGATTAATGCTAAAGTTTTCTTTGCCAAATTAAAAAGGAATAAAGATGATTTTAAAATGTGAGAAAGGTCATTTTTGTGTTACCTGTGGAAAAAAAGTAAGGGATAATGAGGGCTTGTGTTCACTGCCTTATCATGTTTCCGTCTGAGTGCCTCAGGGCGAAATGTCTAAAAACTGGAAATCATGTCCGTGTGTGTTAGAGAGACAGATGGATGGACAGCGAACACCACACTCTCATCTGATTTTTAGTTCCACATTGCGTTCTTTTTGCGGTCTAGTTCTTTCTTTTTCTTTTTTTTATTCATCCAGTTTGAACTACTTTCATAAAAGTAATTCTGGTCTGGTCTAACAAAAGTTCTGGCATCTTGTTTGTCTTGAACATGTGATCACCTGACTCGGTGTGAAATTTATACACTCTCTCTCTCTAATGATTTTAAATACCTGTGATCATTTTCCTAGACAGGAACTAGAACAAAGAATAGCAACATTTTCCGTGTGTGTGTGTGTGTGTGTGTGTGTGTGTGTGTGTGTGTGTGTGTGTGTGTAGCTAGTGCCCAAGCCTGTTCCTGTGGCTCCCACTAAGAAGAGGAAGAGGCTGATGGAGGAGGTTCCTGAGCTGTCAAGCCCGAAGCCTTTGCTGAGTGGAGCTGTGCCCCTGGAGACTTTCCTCGCCTCACTACACCAGGTGGGAGAGAGAGCGAGCTGAGCATGGGCCAAATATAAATATCATCATAATATCATGAACAAGGCCAGAAATATCTGCTGCAAAGCCACAGACAAAACAGGATATGAGTCAAAAAACATTAACACCATCATCAGGTGTATCGAATAACGTTGATTATCAATTATGTATCAGTAAACTGGTGACCGAATCATTCAACACCGCACCCAAGGCCATTCTGTCCGGTCTGATCCCAGAGGAAAGCTTTCCATGACAGAAGGGTATCAGAACATCCAGCGCATCACAGTTCACCGCACACGGGGGGAAAGCAGGGAAATAATTGGAAGATGGAAAAAGGTTGATTGTGCTGAAAGCACAAGAGCAACCCAAAATCTAGGTGGTTTTGAGGTTAATGGTTAAAAGGTTATTAGACTGATGTCTAAGTTCTAAAGGGTCTAAAATCTGAAAAGAAAAGAAAATTGCAATTAAAAGTCTCTTTCTCGTTCTACTGAAAAGCACACTTATCTATTGGAGGTTATTATTCAGTCATGAATCACGATTCTTTTGTGTGGCGATTCACGTATGGCACCACTGTTTCTTAAAAAAAATATATTATCTACCGTGCAGTAAGCAGAATTGCCTGTTTTTTTTTAGTTTGATTAACGTAACCGGTGATCAGCCGATCAGCCTCAGATAAAAACGATTCTGTGACGCTTTCGAGTGGCGCAACAGAAACCCATTTTTATGGTGTTACATTTTTAAAGTTATGCATGTTAGAAACCACCGATCTGTCTTTTTCTCCACAATCTGTGAGCGAATGAGTCCCAAACCCACTCATGACACACCAGTCTCAAAACTAATTAGTTACTAATTAGCCGCACACACACTGTCAAGAGAAGTTTTGATCCCATGTGATAGGAGTGAATTATTTGCTTAGTTGGTGTGACTGAGATACAGTACATGCTGCTCAGTAAAAATGGAGCTTCTTTGTTCAAGATTCAAGATTCAAAGAACTTTATTAATTCCAGAGGGAAATTGCTTTGTCTTGGTCATACAGTTGCATTGGGGGGGGGGGGGGGGGGGTAAAAGAAAAAAAAAAAAAAAACAACCAAAAATTTTAAATAT